>JAQIWE010002298.1:0-13522 GCA_034698565.1 Campodea plusiochaeta | reverse complement strand
TCACTACCAATAAAATGGGAGCATCGACAAAACACGTGACTCTGCAGAGGAGAAGTTCTGAGAATTATTTGGGTGTTTCATGTCTGTTTTTGGGGTGATAGTTAGACGAGGTCTTTGTCTTTGAAGGTATAATTAAATAGAGATACTGGTAGATATTATGTGCTATTTGGAGGAAGAGGGGGGGGGGGGGTAATTGTATTATGAAGGTAGATGAAGGCTTTAATGAGGTTGATGGTAATGACGGACGTAAATGGCGCATAATATTGGACTGTTTATTGATATTGATTTGCGAGGGAAATCATGGATTTTTTTTCACCGTCATGTATGTTCTCATGTAACACCATAATGATGCTGTGTAACTCTGATGTTACCGGTAGATACGTGGGGTTTTCATTACATTGTTTGTACAATAATTAATGCAGTGTCACTTGTAAGTCATCACGAGTAATAATTCGTAAAAGAGAAACAACCAGAAAAAAAATAATTCGAAAACCCTTTGAATGTATAATCACGACCTTTAATGATCGACTGATATACATTCTCGTATTTCGAGAATGGATTATTTTATAACTTTTTTTCATTTGCTTCACAAAATTTGTAAACTGCTATGCAAAATGATATTTGAGGAGCAGAATTGCTACTCAAATCACTTTTCTTATTTTGCACCCTGGCTACCGTGGTACTACTTATTACATTATAAATAGGCGTAGGCCTATTTATATTTATAATTCTTAATATTCTTAATGTTAAAGAGTTACTTTCAGCTAAATTGACTTTTCTGATATTATAACATAAAATTAGTCTTCTTGATATAAATAACCCATATTAATTTTCTTACCTACCAAAAATCACCGGTTGTGGAGATATTCACCATAGAAAATATAAGAAAATAATCTGTAAGGTAGCGGAGCAAGCGTGGTCCAAAACAAGACAACTGCTGATATATGAATAAAATGATTAATTTGCTTTATTTTTAAGTCAGTTTTGCTACTACTTAATAGATATGTGTTTCTCAGCGAATAAGTTGCATATTTTCGCAAGGCAGCGAAATTAAGCAGGTTGATTTGTGCTACCTTGTGAAAAATCTATTGACTATATAAACAGAAATATTTCTTGATCCGTTGTGTAAAAAAATGTCAAACTTTTTGCAAAAATTCTTTAATATTGTAAGGTAAAAGAAAATCACAGAAAACCGGAAATTCATTATCTGCAAGTAACCCTTTAATATATATATATATTAACATATTTATAATTCTATTTTATGTCTAGACGCACCTATTTATAATTTTTAAATGTTGATCTTCAGGAATTAATTAATTATTATTATTATTATTACAGCGCCCCTTGTCCCAGTATTTACGTCTCCAATTAATAACCGTGAAGCCATTAATTCTAAATTAGCAAACTCAACAGTTTTAAAGCAAGTGCGTTTTATTTTTTATGCCTTCAGCACTCTGCTAATTTTTACAGTCACTTCAGTATGATTCATTATAACTACGTAGAAGACAATTCCATGAAATTAGTACAGCCTACCGCATACCAAATTAAAGACTCGGTGCATAATAAAACGTGCAAAAAACAGGAGTACTAATAGTTATAATTTTGTTCTCACGTTTGACGTAAAAGTTGCATTTGTGACGAAAATCAAGATCATGGAAGGAATTTTAAAATGTTTTCAACATATTATTCTTATTTGTTATGCTACTTCAGGTTGAACGAAGAAAATTGTATAATAACCGCCTTTATACTTATTTATCTATTTTAATGATTTTTCTACGTAGAAACATTATTTGTGACGTATGTTACACGTGTAAACAAGTAAATAAAGGACACAACTGTTGTATTTCATTGTTGCTGATTATTGTTCTCAATAAATCAGGTAATTACGGTTGATAATTTGGATTAGCAGTAAAATTATAGGATCGTCTGGGAGTTTTCACGTGCTTTAATGAAATTCTTCAGACTCAAGTTAGGTCAACTTTTATCATTTCGATAAAGTCCTAAAAGCATGTTTAATAATGCATAATAATGAAAATTATAGTAACCTTTCAAAATAAATAAATTAAGCAGAGTATCTAAAAATTGTTACAAAATGTTTACTACCTTTGATAAAATGTTTTTGATATTTATTTGAACATTGTTGAAACGTCCTTGGGAAAAAATTTAGTGGAGGGAAATAGAATTTTAAATTTGTTTGATAGGCTACTAGACCCTATAATAATATCATCCTTGTGAAGATTTTAAAATTTACTTTATTGAACTTATGCCTATTTTAGTATTTTTATTGAGCGATTTTTGAAGTCTAATAAATTACACTAATTAGAATGTGCCTCAGACGTCAAACCATTAATTTTGTTTTCTGGAAAAGCTACCAGTTTTTTTTTTTGTTGTATAAAAATTCATGAAATAAATATAGTGCCTACTTATGCAAAGGCAGGGGTGCAGAATATGGGCGAACGAGTTTCGGGGGAAATTTCCAAGATTTTGGAGAAATCTGAGCACACAAAAAAAGTGATGTTTCTTTCAAAACCAAACAAAATCTCTAAAACCAAATTTATGGTTTTGAAAAAAGATTTCCTTTGAAAAGAACCAAATTATATTGAAATATTGTACCAGTATTACTTAATTGGGAACTGAACCATTGAACTGAACAGTGAACACAGGGACATCATTCAAGGGAACATGGAGGTCAATTAAAAATATACAGAAACCTCTCAAATTATAATATTTCTTGTTTTTAAATTGTCTAAAATGCCATGAAATTTAAAATTTACTTATAATTTAAGCTTTTACAAAAATTTCGGGCTCGAGCTATGCCCTCGCAATGTGTTTTACCTCTGTTTTCAACCTAGGTTGCCAAAACTTTGACATTTTTTTTACATTGACTTTTCTAATATTTTCAACATAAAAGAACTGGAAAAACTGTGTCACAATTACGATATATTTTATGTTAAAAAGTCGTGTAAATTTCCTAACATTTAATACATGTTCTGGGGAAATTTTGGATTTCAGGAATATTCTGCACCTCTGTACAAATTTTGTTCTGATTGTCACAGTGACTAAATGTGTAAACAAATACAACCACCCAATGCATATTTCACCCTCTACCCCCCCCCCCCCCTCCGTGTATATAGGTCGAGCACATTTTTCCCTTTGACATTGACAGATTAGCTAAATAAGCATTCTGGTCTTTCTGCACCCCACAGCACATTATAGCGAATCAAAATATTATTTATAACATGAGAACTGCTACAATAACCAGATTACAAGCCCTGAAATTTCAAGGTGAAGTAGTGCTCCCCTCTGGTGAAATGTTTTGGCACTTTTAACCTTCTGTCTGCCAGGGTGACTCAATAATATACTGATTGAAAATTGGGTCATATTCTTTAAATAGACTTGTAACTGGAAGTATTATAAGTAGGGTTTATAATATAGATGAACTTGAATTGTTTTATGGATCTAATATGGTAGGGAGAATCCTATTATTTAGTTTAGAATGGTCTTCATAAATGATTAGCTAGTTGAAGTTTCATCACTGTCCTGCACTCACATGAGCCTTCATCATTCTCCATGATTTACCTGTCTGACATTTTTATCATTGACTTTGTTAAAAATTGAGCAGTTCATTCAAATCATGACTTGAGAAAAATACATGTTGTGAACTTTGTGAATAAAATGTAAAACTTAAAAAAAAAAAAAAAAAAAATACTTCGAGCAGGGAATTTTAAATCTGTTGATTTAGTTAACGAATAATATTACTACAGCTTGCTGAAGGGACTCTTTTTATTATTATTTTCTACGTTATTTTACTTGTTTGCTGAGTTGAGCGCTTTGTTTAAAAGAGTTCGGGTTAGGCCTATATAATTATATAAATGTTCTACTAAAATGTAAAATATTTCACAGATTCATTATTGAAAGTGAAACATTGTAAGCAGTAAGAGTAAACCTAGTCTGTTGTTATTATTGAACGCATGATTTGCTCTAGGTTGACTTTACAGAATGCAATAGGGGAAGGTTTTGCAAAAATAGATATGTATGGATATTTCTTTATCGTCGTCTCAAGATCAAAAGGACCCTCGAAAATGGAACGTGCCCAAAAAGAAAAGAAAAAAAAAACCTTTCAAAATTTCCTCCGAGAACCCTCCCCATTCAATAACTCAACGTACTACGATAGTACTATAAAAGAACTGATAGCATATCGTTTATACCGAAAGGGTATTTTGGTCTCCATCCAATATGACCATCGCACGATATAGTATAAAAAAGTTATATGGCAGAAAATAACCTTAACCTTGTCTCTTGCCAATACAGGTGAAATGGGGTCAGGTAAATTTACTCGTGGTTTATCAATGCAGAAATAATATCGCATTTGACCATGATGTAGTGTATTATGATTTAGCTGACCTAGTTTCTCCTTATGGGTTCGCGTAACTTATCATTTTGCTGTTTGATTATTGCATGTGTTAAGAAAACGGCTTGTGGCAGTCTTGAGGGTATTAAAAATGCAAAAGTACAATAACCTTGTCAGATAGGGTAGACTTCGCGAATGTATTGTGGAAGGATTTCTGTGTTGATTAATAATGACATGATTATTATTACGATGAATTGGTGCAGAAATACTATATCGTCGCCGAAGATGCAAAACCTTCAATGTTACATAACTTACATTGAGAAAATTGTTCAGGAGCAAAAACTTCCATTGTTACAAAATCTTATGGCTTTTCTTACTGGTTTTGCATTTCCTTTGTAACATTAGAGGTTTTTCAGTTAATTTTACACCCCTTTAGAGACAGATTTCAGTGTATCATGATTGGCTAGTCAGAATGAACCGATAAAATGCATTTCGCAAAAAGTGTAACATTGGTGATCGTTAAATTGATTTTAAATCATTTTAATACTAGGCCTATGACATCAGTTATTTTTTATATCGAATACTGAGTTCTAACTAGACCACATCTAAACGAAAATCTTCTTTGTTCTTTTTAAAAATATCTGCGATACACTGTAACAGCCTACTGTAAGTAAATAATCATAGTAATTTATTAGCTTCCTTCGAGGCATCTTTCCTCTAAACTTGTCTCTTTCATGGAGTATTTCTGATGAAGATCTGATTCTGAACCATTGAAGCAATAGAAAAATCTCAACATAATAGACCTATTGACTTTCAGAAAGAAATTAGAACTTACATTAGATCTTTTTATTATTATTATTAGGCAGTTTCGCTATTATTGATGTACTTTAGGTTTTGATCAGTGTCTATCTCGATTCCAAAGTTTGAGCCATTACGTACGATTCATCTAACTGTAAAGAGAGATTATGTTCTGCTTCTGACTGTGAAAAATATATACAGAATACTGAATGTGTCTAGACTAGACATAATTATACTCAGATCAAGAGAGTTTGAAATTTTTTGTGGGAAATGTGGACAAAACTGTACTTTGGCGATTTCAGGTTTTTAGACGTTCGGTCCAGTGCTCGAAATTAGAGTGTTTTTTTTTTTCATACTAGCCCAGCTGGCTAGTGGATACCTTAGTCTATTAGCCTGGATGAAATGTTACTAGACATTTTTACATGATACAATAATATATTAAACTTGGTGTGAAATCTATTGTAAATAATTATTGTCAAGCAACAATGTTGAATAGCATCTCGAAATAGCGTCTCTCAGAAGCAAAAACATCTCGCTTATTGTTTTAAAAAATTAGACAATGTTTTTGAATAGTTCAAACATTTACATTTTTATCTACCATATCTTTCTAACAATTTGTACATTGCTCTGTTTGTAATAATTTGTTCTTTTTCTTCCAGGTGAGTGTTGATAGCATAATATAGTTAGAGTTGTGCGTTATAAACGTGCCAACGATCCTCCGTGTATCCAGACCATGGAACTACGAGTTGAATTCTTGGCACCAGGTAGGAATTAGCATTCGATATGGTTTACATTTCGCTCAATGATGTAGTGGATGTTATCAAATAATAATTAGTATGGAGCTGGCGAAGAGTGTGATTGTAATTTAATATGGAACAGTATAATTAACGAGGAAGGTGTTGGTAGATTTGCGTTTGAAAAAGGAAATGATCACACGGTGCAGATTAAAAGTAAAAATTCACTGATGAAAATAAAACTTTTTGATATTTCCTTGACAGGGTAAGATCAGGTTCGGTTAGCTTAGGTTTCAGCTTGGGTAGGTTAACCTCCTGTCTCGGATAGATTAATCTCCTGTCTTGGTAGGTCAATCTCTAGTGATTTTTTTATTTTTAATCTGCACCGTGTTGGCCGCTCTTTGGAAAAGTAAAAGTTAAGCAGAAGAAATTTGAATGTTTCAAATAGTAGTTTCAAACTTTATCATGCTTTTTGTTTTGGAAACTTTTATCTATAAATATCGTCCTTAAATTTAACAAATACAAACATTTTTGAATGGTATTGGATTCCTGTTATCTTATGGATTTTGAGCTATTCTAGACATTTTTAGTAACAATGTTAAATCGCCAATAAAGATTGATTGAATGTAATTAGATTAATATGCAACATAATCTAACATTATAATATCTGCTATTTTGGCTGCTGAAAATTCCATTAGAGTCGTATAGTTCGTTCGTATTAGCTTCTATCTGTTCTGCCTTCTAATTCTTAAATAATTTAAATTGGCTATTTGCCTACAATTAAAATTCAGAACTAAACTTTAACGTGAACTGCCTATTTGAACTATTTTTCGTAAAAAAAATAATAAGTTTAATTGCTGTAATAAAGTAATGCGTAGCGTAACTGCTAATAATTACGGAAATCTTACGCAACTGGATAGCAAAATAAACTTCCATATAGAGGAAACAAAAGAATTCTTTTTAAAGTTAGAAAAAAAACCTCTCCAAAACAACAACATGATCCCAATTTAGCGTCGAATCCACCACACTGTCTCCTCTTTTGATGTCACTCACCCTGCTGCTATGGCGGTACTTGTGAATTGACGGACTGCTCCCTGCCGATATTATCTTGTAGTGGCACATGTTGGCAAGAGCACCGCCCTCAATTTAAAACATTATTTTTAGTGGAGAAATGTCTAAGACCTATAGGTATTCCTTTGTATCTCCTAGTGGGTATAATGAGATACGCACTGAATACAAGCTTCAAGGATTTCGTGTGAGAAATGGGGTTGGAAAGGGATATATGATAGGGCTGTGGTTGATTTTTTTTATTAGGAGAAGGAATTTTTTCCAATTTCTGAGATATATTAATTAATAAATTTTTATTATGTAGGCCTACATATTTTAAACACATTTCCCTTAAAAATAGAATATGTTATACTGTGATAGAGGTATCTTTCGTAAGTTGTCGGTGATTCAGTTGTTCTTCTTGAAAAATAATTATCATTTATGGATTTAACTATTTTAAGAATCTCTGGCCAATAATGAAAGTAAATCTTATCTGGCATTTCATTTGTTTTTGTCTTGCAAACATTAAGAAATGGTTAGGCCTAGTTCTTTCTTGGCGAACTTTTAAAAAATTGGACAAAATAATCATGATGCATCTGCACTAGAATTTTGTAGTTGATCTCTTTTGCTGTTCTATCTAATAAAAAAATTCTTAAACTGAAATAATATTCCCTGCAGAAGTGATTTTTATTTCATTTCCAGATAAGTTTAGAAAATTTAATTTTAATAATTTATGCAATTGATTTATTAGCTATTAATTAAAAATGCTGTCATAATTTGAATGTTTCTTGGAGTTTTAAATTCACAGAAAAACAAAAGGAAGACGTGTATAATGTCATTTGAAATTTTATTAGGAAGATTCAATTTTAAAACTTTTCGAAGAGCCTATCAAAAGTCCAAGAAGTTTTCCTTACAAAGGATTCATGCACTTTTCACGTGAGTCCACATAATCACTGCAGCTGTAAAACAATTTACTTTGCCACTAGGCCTATAAAACTGGTGTTAATTTTAAGAGTATATAAAACAAAGGTCGTCTTTGCATGTGCCAATTTGTGAGTAATAAACTGTTTTTATTTTAAGAATATTATTGCTTCTGAGAAAGAAAAGGTAAGTGCTGAAAAACCGGGAAAATCACCTGAATTTTGGTACTTTTAGAGTATTGTAGAAAAGAACTGTATTTAGGAACGACGTTATTCTATTTTCAAATTGAGTTCTTTAAAACTGTAAAAGAGGAAGTAAGTCATTCAGCTCTACTTAATTAATTAGTAAAAAGAATTGTCATCAGCCAGAAAAAATCTTGTCCTGGAAGTGAGAAAATCTTTTATTTCCAACTAAATTTAGATTTTTCCAAATTTCAATGATGTCTATTTCATTTTATCTTTCTAAAATTGGAACTCTAGTAACTAACTGTTAATCACAAGGAGCTCTAGTAACTAACTGTTAGTCATAAGAACTCTAGTAACTAACTGTTAGTCGTAAGGCAATGTTTCTAGACTTCTCTGAAAATGAAATATAAAATCACTTCTGTAGGGAATATTATTTCTTTCGATTTAGATTGTTAATGAAAAAATATAAATTGCAGTTAATGTACAAACTGTAGTCCTAGCCTATTCCCTAATTTATATCATTTTTTTTTGCCATTACCAAATCGCAATCATTTTTATTATTATTATTATTATTAAAGTATAAACCACCTGTTATAAAATTACACCTCTGCCTCATCATAAACAAGTACAAACAACATGAAACTATACTGTAGGTGAATGACCTGTTTATAACTGTCATGTCGGTACACAGTAGTGTAAATCTGGGATGAAACATACTTCCTACTGCGCCGTCCCTGCCTAACCAATGATTGTATTGTATTGCTGGAAATCAGGTGACTTCTACTCGTCGTCAGTGTCTATTCTCATCCTCGATGTTGTTACCTGGCTACGGACACATCTTTGGGTGACTGAGTTGAATAATGGGATAAGTAGAGTGAGAAATTGTACTAAAGAGCACTTGGGAGTTGACCACACTTTATAATTAATATTGTTATCAACAAATCTTTCGTATGACATTATCGTCCATGGTTCATATCTCATTCATGTTCAGAACGGAAGACAGCTTCAGAATCTTATCATCAACTAATCTGTTATGGTAGATCTATAGAGGATTATCTAATTAAAATGGTGATAGTAATATGGTATTTATTTTGTAATTTTTAAATTCCTTTCTAGATGAAACGAAAATTGTGTAATTGATC
Organism: Campodea plusiochaeta; assembly: GCA_034698565.1. Classification (NCBI taxonomy): domain Eukaryota; kingdom Metazoa; phylum Arthropoda; class Diplura; order Rhabdura; family Campodeidae; genus Campodea; species Campodea plusiochaeta. The sequence goes on along the minus strand of JAQIWE010002298.1, from coordinate 4,344 downwards.
ATCGTTGATACAATTTTCGAAAAGAAAAAAAGAGGGGTTGGGAGGGGGCGAAACTTGCGAGATTGTGAAATAAATAAATGTGGAAGCCTCCTAATTGAGAATTCATATTTTTTCCTTCGTGTTTTTGGGTTTTTATCTCAATAATTAAACAGAAAATATCCGTACATTTTAACTAAAATGCAAAGTCATTATCAAACGATATACAAATTACAAAACAGTTTAAAGGAATATAAACAAAAACAAATACATATACAGTATATGCAACAAATATAAATTTAAGGCCTAGAAAACTATTCATTCAGCAAACCTTCCCATGTCTTTGGTACAATCAATCCTTCGGTTTCGTTCAGTTTATTGTCCCCTTCTTTCTTGATACAGATTGACTCAACGTAGCATCTCTCGTACACATTTCCTCCGGTATAAAGCAAATCTAATTTCCTTCCAATTAATAAGTTGAGAGGTTGTGAAAAAAGTGGGCTAAAAGGTAAAACGTTTTAAAATTATTTACATGTTTCAAATTATTTACCCTGTTGTAGTACGGAAAAGTAAATGTACAATTGTAGCACTATAACGACAATGTTCCTAAAAGTACTAGATCTAGTACTTGACAACAGAGTACCTGGTTGTACCTTTGCTCCTTTCTTCTCTCTCGCTCTGTCGGTTTAATGGATCACACTTCTGGGAAACGAGCCCATTTTCGACAATAAGGGTTGTTGTGAAATGGAGACAAGCAGTCTGGAAGAGAAGGTTTTTGTTTCTAGAGAATCGCAACAGATTTGGGTTGTGACAGGATAAATAGGGGTTCTGCGAATTGGCTGGTTTTCGGGGATAAAATGGTTTGTTTTATTGGATTGTTTTTATTGAACTGACGGAATTATCTCACAGCCTTATATGGTCCTGTCGGTGATATATATTGACAACTGCGTTTTTAATCTTTGTTTATTGAGAAGCATTTCAATAATTTGTGGAGAAGCATTTCTTATTTCTCAGCTTATTCTCATATTCATAATTTTTATAAGCTTTTATCTAAAATCTAAAACAAACTTATACTTTCCCACTTTATACCTTGAAACAGAGTTTGAAAGTCTAATATGGCAGATTTGAAATACAATTTCAATAATGCATGGTTCTATTTTCATATTTTGTGTAAGTTTGAATTGAGATATATATTTATTTTTATTAGCTCATTATTAAATTTAATTCATCATTATTCATTTTCATTCATCAAATTAGTTTCTAACATTCAACCAGGAAGTCTTAGGTTCAATTTTGTTGACCGCAACGTTGAAAAGTTGATCGAGTACACTGACAATTTAATAGTTTGAAATAATTCTTGAGTACCTGCCAGCAGTTTCCACAAAGAGGAGGAAAGTAATAAATGACAGAACAACTGGAACACTTATTGATATATAGATGGTTTTCTAAGAACTACTTACTGTTCTACACACTGAGATCGTTCAAGACAATAGGTCTGTATATTTTTAGAAGAGTAACTATGCAGGTTATCGTTTAAAAGATTGCAAATACAAGATGAGCACCAGTTGTAAAATAATGAGAGCTTCCAGAGAAGTTTAAAATGTTTCTGCCAAATTTCTTTTCGGAAATGAAGGAAATGTCAGAAATTGTCTAAGAAAGCGAGTGATTAGAAATATACAAATTAAAATAAATGCAGAAAATAAGTACAACTTGACTGCTCTATTTGTTTATGGTCACTGTTATTATAGGATTTATTGGAAAAAAAAAAAATGTAATTCCTCATAATTGAAATTAGTCTTGGCCCCTATCTTTCACATCGATGCACAGTGAACATTTCCATTTTTACAGGTGGTGCTTTGGCCCAATAAATAAAGCCAATGTGTTAGCAGTCCTATAGGTACTGGCTTCTTCCAGTAATTTTTGGCTTCTTCCAGTAATTTCCAAATTTCTCTTTCTTTAAATAAGACATGATCACTAAGAAATATTCATACTGTCAGGATTTTCAAATATTGTGAACACAAAATACCATAAACAAATGCAATCGAGCATATACCTGTGCCAGTATAATATTGATTTCAAATAGTCTACAGTATCTACATTAACGTCATTTAAAACAACATTATTGCAACCAATCAATCTTTCACAAATACTCTTCCCAAGTTACCTATCGGACAACAATACAGTACCGATACGTTTCTCGCAACAGTTTCTCAAAACTATTTTCTCTGCGTGAATAATTAATGGACATCGTTGTGTATTATTGCCCTTGTGCTGCGTCGTTTAACCTTTGTTGCTGGGGAGACGGCGAGGAGTGAGCAGCAGAATTGCGAATCATTAAGCAATAAAAGAGGAGGTACTAAAACCCATTTGAAGAGCAATTACACTGAGAAGTCATTTTACTGCTTTTTATTACATGATTGGGTTATTTGGATAGAAAAGGTTTCTTTACTGGCGAGATGAAAAAGATGGATGATTGGTTATGGGGTTTTAGATGAAAAGGGTTTGCAACATTTTATCATATTCTGTCTTTAGTCTAGGATTTATTACTATGAATGTTTTTTTTACTTATTTTTATAACTACTCATAGTTTGTAATTAATGCACTGCAAGAACAACTCTTTTGGCCCTGTTTCTCTGATTTCTGATACAGATTTTAAATCTAGTTCACTTATTGGAATCTGAATAAGACCTTTAGGGTTTCAGCCCCCTCAAGCCTCAATAGTAACATTTCTAAAAATCAAAGAAATCCTTTGACTTGAACTAGGATTTTTTTTCCATCTGACTTATTATTAGGCCTATTTAAATAATAGATAGTTAGTATAGTTAAATAATAAAATTTTCTGACTAAATACTTTGGAAATAATATTTAAAGAAAAAAAAGCCAGGTTGCATAATTATTGAATCATTTTCTAAAACATAAAATTTTCGTTAACTGTTTTAACTTATTTTACAAAATTAGGTCTTCATATTATCTAGAAACATCCTGGGTAAAAATGAATATGGAATATATTATTATGAATGTTTGAATTTATTATGAAATAAAAAAAAATTGAAAATTATTATTTAGGTGGTTAGTAAACAAATATGTTTCACTAATTTAAAGATCAACTCCTTTATTCAATTAATTTGATATCAAAACAATTCAGGCAGCGATCAAAAACGAATATTTTCCTCATACAAAATCCCAAAAATACTATCTACTATTCCAAACTATACGAGTCAGAGGTAGAAACTACGATAGTGGAGCACACAGCAGACCCGTTCTCTCTTCCGTGGCGAAAATGTTATCGATCTGTTCTCGTCGACTCCAACTGGATTCTACCGGTTGCTACAGGGCGGCGAAGAAAAGAGAAAGTAATTAATCATAACGTAAAGGAATTTATTCGATGGATGGATTAAAGGGGTTAAGATTGTGAAGATTATAGTGTGGAGTTTGAGTTTTTGGAGTGGATGAAAAGATTTTCGGGATGGTGAACATGGTGATGAAGCTCATAGAATTGTAAATTTTTATTCCATTTGATAATATTGAGTAACCCGATGATGAATCGTGCAGATTCGAAACCGGTAGTCCAACAATAAATAACTTCCATCAGTGCAGAGTTGGTCGTATTATTTTGAATAGTATATTTACCTCTGATTTCAGTTTACAAGGGTATCAAGTAACTTGTTGATTATGGTGTCAACTGTGAGGTTGCATAATTTTGTCGTAAATAATTTTTTTTTTTTTTTTCATTGTTGTGTTTCTGTTCTTGAAATTAAAACCAAAACCTGTACCTTTATAATTTGTGAACGTACTTTTTCTTGAATTAAAATGATCAATCAACCCTACTCGTGTATAAATCACATAAAATTTTCAAAGTGCTTACAAAATTATTTTCACAACACTTTAAATATTTGATATATTAGTCTATAATATTGTTTTTTTGATAGTACACTCGCCAATGGGCAATAAATCTTAATTAGGCCTCTATCTTGTTTTTAAAACTGTTATTTCTTGATTCTAAAAAAAAAATGTTCTGTTCCGGTTTTGAAATTTGAAAAGTGTAATTTCAGATATTTTAGAAGTGCTATACTACAAATTGTATCTTACTCAAACATTAGGCCTATATGAATAGTTCCTGTTGATCCTGGGGTAATTTCCTGCATTGTAGAGTAAGTTCCTTTGCTGGCTGCAGTTTCGACATCACGGCAGGATGCCATCTTCAGTGCAAATTACATTTCCTTGACAGAAAGTCTTGGCGACGCATTTGCTCTGAAGATGGCATCCTCTCATGATGTCGAAACTGCAGTCACAAAGGAACTTACTCTACAATGCAGGAAATTACCCCAGGATCAACAGGAACTATTCATCAAGAACCCTGCAGTCTTT
>JAQIWE010002297.1:0-13523 GCA_034698565.1 Campodea plusiochaeta | reverse complement strand
CTGCGTCTTGGACACTATACAGCTGACTTTTGTTGTTATTCTGCACTTAGTGCAGTATCTGGCCCTCTCTAGTTTATTAATAAAAAGGTTTTATCAACTGTACAATAAATGGAAACGAGATCTTAAAACACTAACTCACCCATCGAAACATGTAACAGCATAAAATAAACAACCATTCCAATGAAAGTAAAATCCAAATAATATAAGAGTTCTCATAATGTATAAAGTGAATGGTGTTATATATCTTCCAATTCTCTCTTCGTCCCATAGTAATTGAAAGATCTAAAAATAATGAGAAAAAGGCAGATAAAGATCTGAGTTTTTATTGTTTCAGTGACAAATAGTGGTTTATTTAATAATTATTCCTTTAAAAATTTCAAAGGTTTGGGGTATTAGTCACCAAGGAATAGACATGGTATAAGACAGCTGTTTCGCCTCTTAAAGGTTCGTCATCAGTTATACTTGTCTGAGGATTGATATGACACTATGTGTATCACTCATCATTCGTGCTTTACAATGTTATAAAATGATAGTATAAAACTATCATCTAAAGTGTGTATTATAGTAACTACATTTTAATTAAGAGGCGAAACAGCTGTCTTGTACCATGTCTATTCCTTGGTGACTAATACCCCAAACCTTTCAACTTAACAAATTAAGTCACTATATAGATATTTCTATCTATATTTAAAAATTTCTTAATATTTCTTTAAGAGCCCTCCACCTAAAATTAAAATTCAGAGAGGCCGAAATATGTATTACTCACCAGGAACCGTTGCAATTGCATTCGTTACGATAATATTCAAATATATTTGTGAAAAATCCCCCGATTAATAAACAAAATGGCGACCTTTAGAGACAAAAAGTTCAGTTTGTTTAATGCTAATTATAATTTAACAATTGATAGGAGCATAAAAACAAATATCATTTTGGATTATACATGTAAAACAACATTCCTCTACCTTTTCATTATGTCATTAATGTATCATGCCAGTGATTAAAAAAAAATTAAAACCGCCATCACAATTTTTTGCCGTAAACCATCTACTAAATATTTTATTTAAATACTAATTAAAAATTTAGAAAGATATAATAATAAAAAAACTTCATCCTGAATCCAATGATACCAAACACCACATAATTGCTTTAAAAAGTAGCATTAAAGTAGTATTGGATTTAACATAGGATTCCCTATGCTGAAATTCAGTGTTGATTCTGGGCGAAGCACTCTTAAGGGGGAGTAAAGTAAAAGTAGAAGGAATATATTGCAATATACCTTGGAATGTAGATAGCATTGATTACTCCCCCAAACGAATTGTATGTTTTAAATAAATATTCGAAAAAAATTAACATGAAAAATTAAATTAGTCAGTCATTGCAGCGTAAATTAGATGCCAAAACTTGGACAATTCGGGTTCAGAAACATAAAAGTCAGAATAAAAAAGCATTTTGGAGTAAAGTAGATGTGTTTTACACCAATTTAATTACAGAATGGAAGAGGGGGTGATAAGACGAATAGATATTCCGGAGTGCAGGTCGGAAAGAACGTTCGACCTCTGATTACATTACCTTTATACTGAAAATGCTGCAGCACAACCTTTACAACAATACATGATTATTCACGTTATTTTAAAATATAATAAATTTATAATTAATAACTTCATATTGAAGATAGAATTATTCCGAAAATTTTCAAGTTTATTGTAAACTCATTTTCAAACGTGTTACAATAAACTTGAAAATTTACGGAATAATTCTGTGTTACTGTCTGAGCCTTCTTGAATATGAATTAATTTTTCAAACAATTTGAATTTGTAGTTTGTTTTTCAGTATCTCTCTTCTAAAATTGAATTATTTTTAGGTGAGGTTTTGCAACATTCAGTAGAAACAAGATTTTTCTTGTAATCTGTTGTTTATTCTTTTAGCTTCAACAATATACAATAACTTTAGAAATGTAAAATTGACTTCTGAAACACCCATTTTGTCCATGTATTCTTATGGGTTTAAAAATTGAAGGAAAATGGAAACTTTTCATTGTTGAAATAGTTAAACTGCATAGTGTATTATTAGTTCAATGATCTGTTATATTTTTAAATATTCCTTTGTGTATGGTAAAGGATAAGAAAAGTTACTACAGTTCTTTACTGATTACAATTAAATAACTTTGTTTGATAATAATTGTATATTTTAAACCAGAATTTTTAATTCCTCGAAATAATACTTTAAAACTAACAGAAAGGGTTGTTTGTTTGGAAGGTATTACATGGTATTAGGAGAAGGTTTAAAGGACATTTTTAGCTCACCTTGGGAGATGTGAGTGTCGGTAGAAGGTAAACTGTTGAAAATTTAAGCAAACTAAGTGAAATGGAAGTGTTTCAAGAGTGAAACAGTTCTGAAGACATGTTCACAACATTGAGGAATACATCAAACCTCTCCCAAGGTGAGCTATAAAAATGTCCTTTAAACCTTTTCCTAATATTGTAAAAGGAGTTTCAGAAGATTTAAAAACTTTAACTGTGACAATTTCTCACGAATAAATCTTTCTTCTATTTCCTCTATTTCCAGTTTATTCCACAATGGTACATCTCAACAATACTCTGACAACAATGAACTCTTCCCATCACAAAGTGAAAGTGAATTGAATAGTGAATTTAAGGTATCATTGTTAAATAAAGCTGTTTCAAACTCTAGAAGATCTGGTAGAGATTTATGGGATTGGATTGATTCACTCACTGCCAAGTAAGATATTGAGTTGGTTGAATTATTTGTAGATTTCCTGTGAGTAAATTATCCCTTTAAGCCGTATTGCCCTAAAATATGCGAATTTATTCTCTACTTGTAGCGTATTGCCGTACTTATACGCAAATACCCTTTTCTTTTATAGTCGTTTTGCCATATATATATACGCAAATCATTCTTTCTTTGAATCAGTGATTCTGATTGGCTACTGATCGTATCGATCAACTATTTTGACATTTTTAGACCAATCAGAAACAATCTTTCAAAAGCTCCGGTGGTTTTTTGCTTTCTGGAGGCATATTTATAAAAATGAAGTTCTGCTGCTGCAAAGGCATTTAAAAATGTCCGAAACTCACACTTTGAGGTAGTTTCTTTGAATTTTATTGTGATCTGTTCGGAAAGAGAAATATTAAAGATAAAATGGCTTGAAGGGTTATAATACATTTATTTATTGACATTGTAACTACAGCAGATTGTGCCTTTTAGCTACAGGACTTCCTTTATATAGATTTAAAATTTTATAGCAAAGTCATAATTATTTAGATCCAATTTCATTTTTGTAGTTGCATGGATTTTTTTTCAGATATAAACATCCTCAGGTTGTTATTTTGTAATTAACATTTAGCCGTTTTTTGTTTTACAAAATAATATTGATGATTTTCAGAATTTTGTGAAAAATTGTCAAAAAATTGAAGTAGGCCTAATATAGACCTAATAGTAATAACTCATTGAAATTTTAAGGTTCCGAGCATAAATGTTTTAAAACTAAACTGAATTTTTAATGTAATAATGAAAATCAGGTAACAAATTTACAAAAGTAGTAACCTGAAACCTTAAAACTAAGACAGTGAACAAAATAATAATAACAAATGATGCTTTGCTCAAGTTTTTGTGATCTAATCTTACTTGTGTTGTACTTTTGAATAATGGAAATGGAAATCATTGTTTATACATTAGTATTAATCTGAAATTCAGTTACAAATAGCAAAATCTGAATTTTGGGTGGTGAATTTTAGAGTTAAAACACAGTAATATTGTTTAGTTATTCTCCAAAAAGGTTTGAAAAATGATACTGAAAAATGTCAAAAATAAGTATAATTTTACATTGTCCTGTAATATATTATTCCATGGAATGACTTATTGTTCAATATATTTATCCCCCCCTCTTATCTTTCAGATTTTATTCAATTCAAGACACATGTGTACTGGAAAAACAATCTACAAGTAATAAAGCATCATCTTCAGACCTCTGTGATACATTCCTATTAGAACCATGTCATCAAACATTATGGAGTTCATATTCACTTGATCATAAGTCACAAATCATAGGAGTCGATCCACAAACTGGGAGATTAATAAGGTAATATTCAGAGATTTAGTGATTAGTTTCGAAAAAGGATTATAGTTATCTATTTGCTATTATAACTTTACTTTGTTCTCAATGTCTTTGATTTTTTTTCTTGGTATTTTTAGTGCTCCAGGAATTTATTTTCTTGGTATTTTTAGCACTCCATTAATGTTATAAGATCTCAGTTATATACTGAAAATAATTTATTACCAGTCACTAGGGAGTAGACAGTAAAGAAGTATCTTTTTACAGCGGGAAGCCATCTTTTCCAGCACACATAAGCTGTTTTACTTTTTTTGTTCTCTATTGTACTCGTTTTCCCAAGAGACCGTTAAGATGTGTTGGAAAAGATGGCTTCCCGCTGAGAAAAAATACTCCTTTAACACTAACAGTATAGTGTTTTTAGTAATAACCTAAGCTTCATATTGAGGCATTAATTTACCTTATATTTATTATGTTATGTGAATCCTTTTCATTATCAAAATGGCTTTCAATGTTTCAAATAGGCCTATACACTGAATTCTAATTTAAGAAATTTTAGAAAAGTTAAAAATGTACGTTGTTTGTTTTGATTTAGGGCTGTACTCTGCTCATTTGGTGTCTTAATTCTAAAGCAACTTACACTTATATGAAATGATTGTGATTTTGCAAGACACAGACATTATATCAAAGCACAGTTTTTTTAAAGTTTCATAGTCTTCACTTTAAAAATAGTGATTCTGTCAACATGTTTTATTTTTCAATAATATACAATCAAAAGTTTTTTTCACTTTAAATATCAAATGGAAATATACTACACTGAATATTAGAGGAATTTAAGCTAAACAGTACGGTGGTTTAGTACCCTTGCTACAGTCTACAAATGGGGGACTGTCTTGACCAGATGGTAAGGAAAGGCAGTTCCCGTTTTTGGGTATCAAGGGCACTAAACCACCCTACTGTTTAGCCTAAATTTCTCTAACATTCAGTGTAGTATATTTCCATTTGATATTTACATTAATCATATAAAATTTGTTCAGTACAGGGTTGGCAAAAAGCCGGATAATATTGAAAAAGACCTCTCCGGCCGGACTTTATTGGTTTTATCCGGACTTTTTCAATTTAGTTTAATTTTTTCAAAATTTTAATGTTTTACAGAAATGTAGTTTTCCTGTTTAGGGTTAAAAATACTCATAATTGCCAAATAACATTTTTAGGAAGATAACATTACAATAAGGGCAATTATTGTTGATATTAGATATGAAAACAAAAAAAATTTCTTGATTTACTGAATTTATGGCACAAAATTGTGAAATTTATTGTTGATGTAAGCCACTTTGCTGAAAAATTGGACAATTTCAAGTGGATTAATCCGGTAAACCAGTCCGGCTTTTATTTGCCAGCCCTGACAGTATACAGTAGGATATATTGCTATGTTATCTACGCCTACTTAAAAAGTGAATACAAAAATCTTTTCTTGAGATTAAATTCTATCTTCAACACTTAATATCAAATATTTTCCCCTGCAGATAACCTGTGATGATCTCCACTTGAATATTCATTCTGATCTCAGGATTACTTCACTCACTGCTACCTACAAATATTCTAACGAGCCACAAAAGTAATAACGCATAATCAGAATTACTCTCTGCTTTCATGCACGAAATCTCATATTCTCTGTGATACTTTTATAATTATTATTTAATAACTTTATTATATTTTAGCTAACTAACAAAATATTGAAGTAGTGAGGAGAAATAGTACAGTGCTGGGATCTGGTGAGATAATGGAAAACTAATCATTTGAAATTTGTTTAAGCAAGCGGCTATTGTGAATAGTCGCTAACACAATATCTTTGGGATGACATTTTTTTTTATAAATATGTTTTTTTTTATAATAATATATATTTTAAAATGTTTTTTTTTTACTATTTTTCAAAATCTCTTTTAATCTTTTTCTTACAAGTTAGTAATTTGAATATTTTTTCATTGAACTCTAAAATGGTTTTCTTTATAGATTAAAAAAACTTGAACTCAAAGCTGCATATTTACTAGAAAAGTGTGTGAGAGTGACATAAGAGAAAAAAAATGTTATTTTGTATCGTTACTAAATACTAAGAGATCCTTAAAAAAATACTTTTAATGTAAGAACTTTTGAATTTTAGCAGTTCGTCTTTTAAAATATGACAGCAGAACAAAACTGATATTCTAGGAATTTTATGATGTTCAAGAAATATATATTGAAATCGATATTCAAGCTAGAATAAAATGATAATACCAGCCCAGAATATTTTTCACTCCTAGAGCCAGTCTTTCTTAGTTCATTTTCTAGAAGCAATTTTCTTAATATTCCTTTTTTTTCAACATTTTCTTCTTTTAAATTCATTGAGATCCATTATTTTACCAGTTACCAGCACATTATTTCGTAGTTGCATTTGTAATTTTGCTAAGTCAAAACTAGTCATTTATAGACAGCTTGATAGAATAGATTATATTATAGAAGTGACAATTAGAAATAGATTTTGTAGAAATTATTTTAGAAGCTCACTTTATTGTCAAAGCCAGTGCCATATCCCTTGAGTGCCTTACAACTAGTTTATTTTATACCAAGCTTTGAAATTATTATTTACAATATGCTTATGTTACCATGTATTTTTATACTAAGGCTTTTTTATGAAATGAACTTTAATATAGAAATTATTCGTAGTAAATTTGTGTACTCATGTATTTGAATTACATACATTAAAAAAGTGCTGAAATGTAGTAATTATAAAGTACATTAAAAAGTGTAAATTTTGTGACAATTTGTGAACTACATTTTGGTTTGTAAGAAATGCTTGTCAATTTTGAACTAGTAGTCATATACTTTTATATATTATTTCTTTATTTTTTAAATTGATATTTGTAATAACAATACTGTATGCCACAATTAAACAAATTTCAAAGTCAGTACAGTACAAATATTGTAATTGGGAGATGCAACAAATTCAAGAAAAACTGTTTGCAATTTTTTATGATTAATTGATTATATTTTAAAGTTTTGGATGATCATACATTCCCTAAAAGAATTTTTTTAACACTGCCAATTCTTTTTACTTTACTGACTTTGAAAATATTTCAGTTTTTTAAAACTTGTTAATTTTACAATTTGTTCATTAACCATTGATTATAGGCCTATTCATTCTTTATACTTTTTTAATACCAATATTTTTTAAGTCTTACTTATTCATGCAAGTACAATAATATTATTTTTAAAACATTTACAATTATGTTACCAATTGACAAATTTGAAAGCTACATAGATACTTGTTTATTTTGTAATGCCATACAAAAACTGTAATAATATATTTACCACAGTGCCAAAAAGTATTAATTTATATTAATAACAAATAATACTCATTGTAAAGGCAGATTATTCAAGCCATGTTTTTGTACATGAAGTATTTATAAAAAATTGCACTATACTTAACTAATAAAATATATAAAATGAAAAAAAAAAAACTGTTTTATTTACTGTACAACACCTATATTCAGCCAACATCAAAAATTAACATGTGCAAATATGAAATTGGAATATTATGATTTTTGAAGAGTTTGCAGAGAACACTTCAGTAGTTTTCAAATTCAACAAATATAATTTAGAATTCATATATTGTCGTAGCGGCGCTAATACCTCCTATGTGCATTAAGAAAGGAAAAACTGATTATGACAGTTTTATTTACTTTAAATCATAATTTTATTAAATATAGTCATTTCTGAAGTGTTTATCTAACAATTTGTCTTACTTTTACCTGCAACCCTCTCGAAATTCCAGATTGCCTGAAATTTTTACACATACGAGCTTTTTTACACATATTTTTGCTATTTCTCAGCACGTACGAGATATTAATTGCTAATAGTAGTCACAGGCAGCTACCATTTCAATGGCATAATACCTCTTATGTAAAACAAATGGCTGTATTTCACAGATTTAGCGATTTTTTCAAATAAGAGGTTTTTAGACTGTCGGGGGTCGCCATTACTTCCACAATATCAAAAAATCCAATTTTCAAAAAATGCTGCACATGAGGTATTAGCGCCGCTACGACGATATGCAATTTTAATGTTATGTAATGGCTATAACATTATAATAATTTATAATGTGTTTTAATGTCTTGTAGTCGATACAAAAAAATTGTATATTGTTCCTCTTTGCCTTCTAAATAAAGTGTATTCCAGAATATTCTTTTCAGCACCATGTTAAATTAGTACTTTTACAAATTTAATTGGCTGAGACTGTCTTACAGTTTTTTTTACAATAATATTTACTGTTACACATTTTACAAATAAAACCAAGTTTTTTCCTCTTAAATTCATTTTTATTATTAATATGTTGAAAACACATTAACAATATTGATTATACAAAGTAGTTTTTCAAAAAAATAATATGACTAGAACATTTATAATAAGCGGTAAATAATAATATTAAGAAAGATCCAAATAAATTCATTGATGTTACAATAATAAAGACAAAATTCAAAAAAGTAAATAATAGATCATACTTCATCACAATAGAGTACATATTTCATAAAATAATTTCTGACTATAAATTTCTTTGTATAATATAAGTAGAACTAGATTAAATTCAATTAAGCGAATAAATGATTACTATTAAAAAACTACATTTAAATATTGCTTTGCTCTGTGGTTTGAAAAAAATAAATTATTTACAATGGTATAAAAAGTGGAATGTGACTCCTATAATCTGTCAAAATGGGATGCAAAATCTACAAATTTTACAGTAATTATGTCAAAGGTTGTTATTATTTTGATGTAAAGGGGCTATGAACATAAATAATAATAAAAATCTGCCTACAAGTAATGAAAATTTAAGGATATTCCATTTCATTTTATCATTCACAATTTACATACTACTTGACTTTTTAGAGTTTCCTGAAATATGAAATATTTTTAAATTTTGTATACTGAATCAGTAATTTCATGTTTGATACAGACAAATTTTGTATGTCAACTAGAAATTAAAATATATTCACAATTTTTGTGATTAATATTTACTTAAAATGAGTCTGGGTACTATACCTATTAGGCTATTCGAGCACGACAAAAAATTGTATGAAAACTAAAATTTATAAATTGAAAAACAGAATTGATGTTCATAATCTGTTAAGTGTTGTAAACAATCTCACTTTATACTAGAAACCACAGAACAAATGAGCAAAGCTAATATAATCTCAAAAACTACACTTAAATACACATTTAAAACTACATTTTATGTGTTTAATATCTAACTGAGCAAATATTGTTTGGAATCCAAAAGTCCACTCCAAAAAGAGTATTAACAATTGGTTTATCTCTGAACGTTTAGTTTCTCTGGAATCCATTTTTTGTGAATTAATTTAAGCCACTTTGACAGAGTGAGAATTGATTTCATGGTTTCCATTCTTAGATTAGATTCAATGTTCATCAGAATAAAAACTAAAGTCAATGGTTTAACTTTAGTTCCTCAATTATTCATTATTGTACAGTTTCCTTAAAGCAATTAAACAATAGTTGGTCACAAGTACAAAAAAGCAACCTAAGAAAAGTGGTTTTATAAACAAAACTCTGAAAGTCAAAGACAAAGACAGGCATATTATCTCAAATAATTAATTTATATATCAAAATAAATTGACTTATTGACTTTGACATTTTTATCAATTTATTATAAGATTTTATTACAATCCACTAAATATTAGAGGAGTATAGTATCTAATAGTCAGACAGTTGTTACATCTAATAAATGACTCACTGCCTCCAGGAAAGAATGGCAAGTGATGGATTCCAGTTATTTATTTGCTGTAATATTATGAAATAAGTTCTGTTTGCCTTTGACATTTCTCATGTCCCGTTGTTCATAATCCATTTTGAACATTCAATTCACATACTACTAGCAATTCAAAGAATGGATATAAAATTATAAATCAAATAATATGGTCAAACTGGATCATAAATAATTATGTATAGTCCTTCCAAAATCTTACAGACTCAAACTGGTTATGTCTTCAAAAATATTTTGACGGGTAAACCCATTGTTGACCACTTGTTTGGGTGGTTCAAATTGTGTATTTTCTACACAATTCGCAGGCTGATCAAAGAAAAACAAATAAGTCAACAAAGGATTATCAATTGTTGGAATGTCAGAAACACCTTTGATGAGTTAATCGATTTGGGTCCGTAAGATTTTGGAAACAGTATACAAAGAATTTTACTTCTGTATTTATAGCAGGAATGGACAAAGTGTGATTAACTACACTTAACGTAATACTAACTTATAGTATTATAAATTTGTAAGTTCTCATATAGCTTCAGGAAGGTATAACATTGATGAGAACGAGTGGACGAATTTTAGCAATTTTTCTCTGAAGCAATTTACAGAAATTTACGAAAAAAATATTACTCTTCATGTAGTAAAATTTCAATTTTGATTGAACAAAATCTTTAGATTAATATTATAATAGTATAGTCAATGCATCATTGTATATTGTTCCTATTCGCCTTCTCTACATATGTCAGGGTTTTTAAAACTGCTTGAATAAAGATATTTTTTCTGTTATTTTGTAAATCAAATCAAAATTTACTTGTAATATTGCTGCTTGCCTATTACAAATCAAGTACAAATGTATATCATTAAGATTTAAAAAATCATTATAAAGAATTAGAATAAAAACAGATCTAACAAAAAAAACATGATTTCTCTTTTTCCTCATTTTTAAAAACCACCTCACGTAAAAATCTAGACCACCAATTCCCATTCATAATTTTCCCCTTGAAAAAACACCCCATCAGCATTTATTTCCCATCAGCATTTATTTTCACAAAAAAAGATTTTTACTCAAAGGTATACGAACAATAATAAACATATCACACAGTGTGCCAGATGCAAATTACTCCTCTCTTATTATTGCACACTCGAGTGACTTAGCAGAAGAACAGTTGAATTTTGATCAGGAGTTCTCCAAGTATATATAAACTGTATATATAATTACAGCAGGTATAGACAAAGACTTCTGCGTAAATATGTACAGACGTTGGATTGTAGAGAGAGCTGCTGCTGAATGCCATAATAAAGGAGAATTTCAACTGTTGAAGGATATAATAAAGTCAAGACAAAGGATTTCCTCGAGAAATACTAACAGTAGCATGGAGAAATGGGCGTAACAAGGATGTAATATTTGAGAGTTATGTCAAATTATGCTGCTGTTGTGTCAAATTATGTTTCTTATTTTGAACTTCTATGCTTTCATTTTTCTTGTAGCAGTTTTATAGTATAAGAGATCATTTGGATTTTCCGAATGAATCTGGTTCTATCCGAACATTCGATTAGGTTTAAATATTAGTCTATCCGTTCGGAATGCGGACAGAAAATATTCTTGTCTCTGAAATTTTTGCAGAGACAAGAACTCAATCAAACCATTCTGTTTTATAACTTTTTCAGTGCAAAAGGTTCAGAAATGATACTCGGCCAGACTGTAAACAATTTCGAATATGTCAAACAATATATTATGCTTACAAGTCTCCGAAATGGAATCAAGTAAGCATTGTTGCAATAAATAAGTATAGTATTTCCAAAATATTACGAACCCAAATCGATTAACCCATCAAGGGTGTTTCTGACATTCCAACAACTGATAATCCTTTGTTGACTTATTTGTTTCCTTTTGACCAGCCTGCGAATTGTATAGCAAATACATAATTTGAACCATCCAAACAAGTGGTCAACAATGGGTTTACCCGTCAAAATAGTTTCAAGACATAACCAGTTTGAGTCCGTAAGATTCTGGAAGGACTATATTCCTCTGTCGTGGATCCGTAAAAGAAAAACCATGAAAGTTCTTGATCCTTTGAAGTAGACAACCATACAGCATCACTTGTGAGAAAAATAACAAACATTTAAGGGATTGCGGAGAGGGAAAAGTAAAGATAGATATTTGGCATGTAAAATAATTTCTCAGCACTTATAATAGTGCTACTTTAAATTAGTTATTTTTGAACGTTACAAGGCTATATGTATATTGTATCGGGGGAAAGTAACCCATTTACTAGAAATAAATACTATTGTTATTATTAGACTAATTCTTGATTAATTAAGATATACTTGGAGCTGTTTTCAGTATATGATATACTCACAAAACATCAATCGTATATTTCACGTTATTTCTTGAATATCAATCAATATAATGCAATAAGGGAAAACATTTTTGTCGGCAAATATTTGGAAACATGTAAAAATACTTTTAAAATTTTATGAAATGGAAATTTATTTGGAATGTGTATAATATTTATTATTTTATAAACCAAATCATTCTAATTATTGTGAATAGCACATCAAATGGCTATGATACATTTTCAAACATTTCTACTCCGCCCCGAAGTACCCCGCCTGCCTCCGCCCCTATATTCCTGGGTTGCAAGTTTATCCATCCAAACTATACATATACTGAGTGGGGTTCTACTTGAATTCTTGTATGCTTGTGGAAGCTCAAAGCTATATGGAAGTGAGATCGGAATAGCAATGATGTTATTATACACGTCAAAAAGAAAAAAAGAAAAGGGTGTGCAAATTACAAGGGGCGCACTATAGTATACTACTGCGTGAATTTGGTTATGGTTCAACGCAGGGAAAAGCTTAGATGTGACAAAAATGACGCCTGGATGGCAATTTGCATTTTGCACCTATTTTGATGGTGGTAGAGATATATTGAAAAGATAGAGGAGAGTTTTTTTAATTAAAGAGTTTTTTTAGTCGGGTTTATAGAGGTGGGATATTGTAGAAATTATTTGCTTCTTTTGAATTATTTTACTGCGTAAAAGAAATTGAAAATTATTATATGAAAAGTCATTATAAAAATGCTAGAAGATTATTTTACATTTCTCAAAATAAATTTTCACATTTATCCGTGTATTGCTACTGAGTTTCGTTAACTAAATGCAATGAAACTTTTGTACTGAATCAAACACATTTCCTCGACTTCGAAATGTCTCATTATCTAAAATATTTTTCAGAAGATATTTATTGTGATGTATAATTATTGCATTACACACAATAATGAGAAATACTGTATGAAAAATATATTTTGAATTGAATATAAAGAGAACTAATAAAAACACTAAAATGGCAAAAAATGCATTCAATTATCAACTCAGTAAGAAGTTTTGTTAAAGTGTTACCTGCAGCTAAATTGACTTTTCTGATATTATAACATAATATAAGTGCTCCTGATATAAATAACTCATATTACTTTTCTTACCTCACAAAAATCATCGGTTGTGGAGATATTCGCCTTAGAAAATGCAAGAAAATAATCTGTAAGGTAGCGGAGCAAGCGTAGCCGAAAACAAGGCAACTGCTGATATATGAATAAAATGATTAATTTGCATGATTTTTAAGTCGGTTTTGCTACTACTTAATAGATATGTG
>JAQIWE010002296.1:0-13524 GCA_034698565.1 Campodea plusiochaeta | reverse complement strand
GGACTGAAAATGCCGCCCCTCAAAAAGTGCCGCCTGAGGCGGTCGCCTCGCCGCCTCACCCCTCGCGCCGGCCCTGGTCACCTGACCCTACCAACTCCCTGCAGGAGTACTTGATCCACTTGGTTTGCACTTAGGTAGTGTAATTAATATTACAATTCACTATATACAATATCATATACAAAGTGGCGAAGAATATCACTGCTATCGAACATACAGACGTGAAAGAGCATCTGTGACCTCGCAAATTTTGCGTTTCAGCCTATCATTCACTTTTTTAATTTGTTTCCAACTTGTATGGATTCGCAGTTGTTGAAAGAGTAGGTCGTTAAATTCCTTTATAAATCAGATACGGTATTGTTCTTTTCATTGTGGTTATTAGGCAATACCTCAGTGTGCTTATATTTGTTAAATACTGGAAATATAAAGTTTATATCTATTGGAGAATGATGTTACCAATAAAGTTCTTCAATTTAGTTATATGTAAGAGGTATATAACAGAATATATTAAGTATTTACGATAAATCTCCACAACAACGCTCCATCCAAAGTTAAAAGTGGAGTGTAATTCAAGTGAAACAGGCAATATACTGTACAGTGAAGGAGAAAATTGACAGTCCTAAAACTATTTTCATAAAAGGGTTTATGTAAAATTAAAAAGAAAATGAGAAAATTTGCTGAATAATCATTTTGGGAAAAAAATCATTTCAAGGAATGGAGTTAACAGATCAAGTGATTAAACCTATCTAATAATAAGTAGTTTTTGACAAAATGTAGTCTCAGCATCTTGCTGTTGGCTCTTAAAAATAGTTTCTCATAATAAGGTAAGGTTCCTGATAAATTAAATTAATTGAAAATTTATAATTCAATAACTTCAATAACATTTAAAAAATACATTGGTCCATTTATAATCCTTTCGATATATTCCCAATTTATGAGTAACCTCGTAAAAACTAAATAATCGTTTCATTCTCTTCTAGGCCCTATTATATCCATCTACTGGCAAATCTTCAAACCCATCAGCATGTAATGCATCTCAAGTCAGCCAATCACCAAGTGAAGCAGATAAAACAAAAGCAATAAAAGTTCAAACACCCACAATTAATGATTATATAACATCAACAGTAAATGCTATCATAAATGAAACAACAAACACAGCATTACCAAACTCTCAGAAGTCAGTTAATGAATTGAATACAGTGTCACGACAGGATGTTGATACTGTTGATTTGACTTTTGAAGGGGATGATTCACAAGTTTCTAAAGCCACTGATAAACAGCTTGGGGAGACTACAATAGTAAGAAAACATTTTTTATGTTACCTTATTTATTTTACTGGATTTTTGTTTTATTTTAATAGCAGAATATTCCACTTTAATAATTTATTTAATCATCTTGCTCTTGTTAACTTCTGTAGTATACAGTCATGTATTGCTGTGTATTTCTTTTTGTTAATTTATTGTGTATCAGTTTGTGAATTCTTAATAGCAGTAGGCCTATTTGGAGTATTTTTTGCTCAGTTCTTTCTCTGTAAGCTTTTATTGACAAAATGAGAAATTTGTGCAATTCATGCATGATAAAGGAGGATCAACTTTGTGAAAAATGCACTTTGCCATTGTGTGTTAGAGAAACTTTGAGAGTGTGTTTTCCAGAAGTGTAGGTGTATGCCTATATATCCTGTGGTGCACCAGACAGGGGAGCCATGAAAAGTATTAGAAAATTCTCGACAAACAGGGTTTCAATTCCACACTACTGAAAATCAGTAAATTTTACTTAAAGTCTTCAAAAATTGCAGAAATCTAAGGGAAAAAATGATAAATAACACCAAAATACCGATATTTTTGACAGTTTCGAAAAATTTTGTCATAATACATTCACTAATTTTTCTAGCAATACTAAGGGTCTTGGCTGAAATATTGACAATATTCTGTATTTTCATTGTGGATTTGAAACGTATTGCTAGAAAATGATAAGTAAAATGTGCCGTTTAAATTTATTTTACAAAATATTATTTTAGTGCCAACTATGGTGGTGCTCTTCAGAACTAGGTTTTCGACATCGCTTCGGCATAACCCTCCATTTTGGATATCCTGGCTACGCCCCTGGTACAGTACTACTGTAAGAAAAAAATAATTCCTTCAGAAAATCGAATTCTTTTACGATATTAGTGATTTTTATTCGAAAAATAAATATTGTATCAAAATTAATTTATACTGACGAGTGATTTAAAAAACGTTATGTGTTTACTCTGTTTTGTAACAACAAATAATTAAAGTTACAAGACATTTTGGTACTCAATTGTTTTCGGTCAAAGACACTGATGATAAATGTTCATATTTTATACATTAAAAAGAGTGACACAAAAATTTGTAAAATATTAATTGATGTTTAGTATAATTTATAACATATAAAACGGACTATAGTCCTTCCAAAATCTTACGAACTCAAACTGGTTATGTCTTCAAACTATTTTGACGTTTAAACCAGTTGTTAACCACTTGTTTGGGTGGTTCAAATTGTGTACTTTCTATACAATTCACTGGCTGGCGAAAGAAAACAAAAAAGTCAACAAAGGATTATTACTTGTTGGAATGTCAAAAACACCCTTGATGGGTTAATCGATATGGGTTCGTAACATTTTGGAAACACTATACAACTCGTCTTCGCTATATCTGTACTTTGTATCCTGTGATGCATACTACTCATAGTACATAAATGTTAGTATGGCTGCCTCACTTGTAGGATACAAAGTGATGAGGTATGATATCAGATGTAGTTTATTTCACTTATTTACATTTGGTAATTATCATTTTTACGAATTCATTCTGTTGGCCCTAAGATTATTTTTAAACCATGAAAAAGTTTATTGTCCAATGTTCATTTCTAACGGAAATTAATATAAGATGAAAATAACTTTCTATTCTCAAACTCAAATTCGTAGATGATCTGTAGAAGTGCATTTTCATTGCAGTATTTTTCAATGTTAAGAAAAGCATCTAGACAAAATAATTATATATTAATGTTCTAATAATATTTTTCCTATTTTAAATAATACCGAATGTATACTCAAAGTTCTATTTTGCTTCTCTATACGTCTAGACGGCAGCACCTCACTTCCAGCACTCTTACGACATCTAACGGGAAAATATGAAATCATTTCTTCAATAATCGTTGTTTTAGGAACGTAACAAAAAATCCAGAGAAACGAAATTTGTTCTCACTTAAACTGAACAAAATGGTAGTTTTCTTTAGAAAAGCTATTTTATCTAATGATATATTAAAAATTTGGATGGTATTTTTGAAAGTAAATATTTTGATATTTTCTGCCGTCTATGATACAGTTGTAATTCTCCTGCGAAAGTGAAATTTTGAAATCTGAAGCTATAACTTAAAAATATAACTTTTAAAATAGATGACACAAATTTTAAAATTATTTCGTAAAATTTGTAATCATATACACATAAATTAACGATGAACTGATATAAAAAAAACTAAATTAATTTATTATATGTAATGATTTATAATATCAAGTTGTTGTATCACTGGTACATAATATCACTACATGTTCTTTGTTTAGTACATAAGCAATAATAATAATAATAGACAGAGACAGAAAAAAAACATACTAGTGAAATGAGAACGACATATAAACATTGTTTTCTAGGCCAACGCCCACGTTATTATATTAATCCTCAAGGCCAGGAGAGTGCGTACACATCAAACGAGAATACTATAGAGAATAGTACTGAACTGAAGTAGAATAGATATGATCAATAATTGTAATAGATTTGGTTCCAAGTAGTAAATATGATTTTTTTTTTCATGTTTTCTTAACTAATTTTAAATCACTCTTTTTTTTCGTTCTAATTATGATGTCTTCAAAATTTTATGGTTCCAATTTTCCTTTTCACAGAAAATGCACAGTTATTTCAGTAATAACTTTTAAGGTTCTATTTGATTTTTTATTTGTCACTGAAATTGCATTGCTCTTTTTGTAACTTTTTAGGTTCCAATGAATAATGCATAATTCTGTCAGCAAATTAAGGTTCTATTTAAATTTTCTAAAAATAAGCTCATGGTTAAATCTACAATATTTTAAGGTTCCATTTAAATTTTCAAAGAGGAAATATATGATTCCTTCAGCAGTTTTAAGGCTCTGTAAGGTATAACACTGAACAAAATGCATTAAATAAAGATCATAACGATTTTATGATTTTCCTACTGATCTTACTAACTTGTCTAAATTTGTGAAATACAATATTCCACTTTTTACCCCAAAAAAGTACCAAACACTACTTCACTCTCGCAAAAACCAACTTCAGCTCTTCCTAGCTTCGATCGGGAAATCTTGCAACATTGTATCCACCCCCCCCCCCCCCCCCTTCCAGAGTTCTATGACCCTACTCAACTCGAAATTCTGCGTGAGCCTTTTTCGTATCTATACAAGTGCTTTTCGTACGTATATATGTTTCCAAATAATGCAAAATGAGTCGGTATAAGCATAGGGAAAATTGCTGTTTTATCAGAAAATACAATCTTTTCGCGTTTTGTTTTGGTTCAAATGCTGCCTTCTACTTTTGTGTTTGTGCTGTAGTGTATATAGTTTTGCAAAATAAAAGGGGATCATTTTTTTCCTTTGGGGGATTCATATTATATTATTTGCATGTTTTGTTACGAATAGGTTTCCGAGTAAATTAATAGGTTTGATAGTGTAATTTTGATGATACTATAGCATATACAGTAGATACATTGCATAGTTACAATGACAAAAATAAATGGATTCTCAACTTTTTTCCAAATATATTTTAACAACCAGGACTTTTACAGAAATATGAATTTTCGTTTTAATTTTAAAGCAAAATATAACCTTCATTATAATTTTTCAACGAAATATGATTTCCATTATAATTTTCCAACGAAATATTATTTTCATAATTTAAAACAATATAATATAATTTTCATTATAATTTTAAAACAAAATATGAATTTTCATTAAATTAAAAAGAGCGAAGAATTTACAATTAGGGTATTGTGTTCGAAAATGTATTCCCTATCGATCATTTTTTGAAGTTTTAATAACATAATAAAATAAAAATATTGTTTCGTGAAAAGAAACATTTTCTTTAATTTAGGAAAAAGAATATAAATTATTTAGTAATTCACAAGGGCTTAAAACAGTATCCTATATTACATCAATATATTACATACCGTATTCAATATACTAAAATATTACAATGGGACATTGTACAATATTAAATTTGTCATTATATTTCTTTTACAGTACTGTACTGTAAATTTTCAAATAATGTTCAATTTAATTTCAAAACATACCTTTTTTAATGGATAATGTACCTGAATGTGATAATTTCTATTAAATTTTTGAAACATTTGATTTTGATATTGAAAATATATTATCTTCCCTTCATTTAAACCTGTATTTTTTCAGAGCGGGAAGCCATCTTTTCCAACACAGCTTATCGGTCTGTTGGGAAAACGAGTACAATAGAAAACAAAGAAAGTAAAACGGGGTATGTGCGTTGGAAAAGATAGTGGAAAAAATACAGGTTTGAAAATCAAAATGCTTCCCATTATTTTTATCTTAAACCTGTAGTTTTTCAGCAGGGTGCATCGTTTTCCACACAACTTATCGGTCTCTTGGGAGATCGAGTACAGTAGGAACAAAGAAAGGAAAAGGTACATTGTGTTGAAAAACGATACCCCCCGCTGGAAAAATACAGGTTTAATATTAAAAGAAATTGGCTAGATGGTTTAAGCTCACAGATCTTTGATTCATATTTGTTAAGTTTATCAAAATGGAGTAATAAAGACCAATAAAAAAACTATATATAACTGGTAATATTTCGACATTTATGTAATATCATTATCAAAACAATATCAAATCATTATCAAAAGATTTTGATAATGATATTAGATAAATGTCGAAATATTACCAGTTATATACTACAGTTTTTTTATTGGTCTTCATTTTTTGAAGAACTTAAAAAAATTGACAACTTCTCTGACTCTAACAAAAGAATGCAAATAAAAATATAATGGACAGTTTAATTTCCATCATTATAAATATAGAAAATAAGCAAGTATACTGTCAACGTTTAAGAGAAGTCAACTTTGCGAACAATTTAAAATTTGAAATATTCATTCCATTTGATTGACAGGTCAGACTTTATCAGGCTTTGTCAATATAGGAAAACACGAAAACGGAACGTTCAATTTTTAATCAGGATAGACTCTATGGCGCCAATAAATTGCTGAGGTTTGATCAAAATAGACTTTGCATATATTATAGACTTTATCTGTTATACAAAGGCGAAATGGATTATATGGACTTGTAATGTTATAGTTTATAGTTTTCTATTTTATTTTGAGGGTATATGAATTTATATTAAACAAAAATATTTTTCAGTTGCTAAGGGTTTAGGAATATTATATTTCTTACGGCTGTCGAAATGAAAAAGTTATAGGGTTACCTGCAGATAATGAATATCCCGTTTTCTGTGATTTTATTGTACCTTATATTATTAAAGACTTTTAACAAAAAGTTTGACACTTTTTTACCCAACGGATCAAGAGATATTTCAGTTTATAGAGTCGATAGATTTTCCACAAGGTAGCACAAATCGACCTGCTTAATTTCGCTACCTTGCGAAAATATGAAAAATTTTCGCAGAAAAACACATATCTACTAAGTAATAGCAAAACTGACTTAAAAATAATGCAAATTAAATCATTTTTGTCATATATCAGCATTTGTCTTGTTTTTGGCCACGCTTGCTCCACTACCTTAAAGCTTATTTTCTTGCATTTTCTAAGGTGAATATCTCCACAACCGATGATTTTTAGGAGGTAAAAAAAATAATAAGTAAAAAGGAAATAACCCTTTAATAAAATTGAAAATATCGAAAGTTATTAAATAGTAATAAAAAATAATTTTTTCATCAGAAAACATGATGATCGAATAAAAATATAACCTATTTGTTCTGTCAATAATAAAAACTATACGTATTTTAATACATTAAAATATGCTGAACTTTTTCAGGCATCTAACTTGAGTTTTAATACCTGATAAAAGTCGAAAATTAATAATTTGTTCAGTACAAGTAAAACAAACAAAAAAAATCAGGGTGGAATCAAATTAAAAGGAACCAATTTATAAAATACGATATTTTCGGAACTATTTACGAAAGAAAAGATAAGTAAAAAAATTGAAAGGATATTTTGTTTTTCTTTTTGAAAATTTGCAGTTTATACGAGCGGTTTATTACAAAAAGTACCCCCTAAAATTCCCAAACTCTGGGACTGAGTCATTTTTTATTGATAATGTTCACTTGCAGAAAGGATAGGCCTAGTCGACATCGACATCGTATTTTTATATTTTTGATTACTGAAACTTGTAATTTTGAATAAATGATGTTTTAATGAATCTAAATAACTTCTGAAAATTTCTAACGATTTAGTGTAGTAGGTTTCGAGAAATTATTTTTTATAAAATGCTAAATTCCTATCTTATAACATGCTGGGGTACAAATCTATCCCCCAGCAGGTTATAAGATAGGGATTTAGCGAAATACAAAAATTAATTTCTTGAAACCTACTGGACCAAATCGTTAGCAATTTTCAGATATTAATTACATTCATTAATAGATTATTTATTCAAAACTACTAGTTTCAATGATGAAAAATAATTTTGTTGACATATTGCTGAACATTATGAATTTGCAAAAAAACTTAACAGGTTTGAACCTTTTAATAACTTTTAAAGAGGACATGATGAATAAGTTGAATTGCAAACTATTAGTAACAAATATATAAGTTTCATCTTTCCTTTAGAAAGAAAGGTTTCAAATGAAAGTCATAATATTTTATAAAGCTTTACAATGACCTACTATATTATTTTACTATTAAAAGACTTCCTTTTTAGTAACATTAATAATGAAATTTACCTATTGACAATTTTAGTTTTACTTTTAAAATAAGAAAAAATTAATAAATGCTGTACAAGAACCAGAAAAAATTTCATTAACAGAAAAAATATCATTAACAGAAAAAATAATATCATTAACAGAAAAAAAAACACCTTTAAATCATAATTATTTAATTCGGCAGGATTAGAAAATTAATAATAAAAGAGTCTTCTGGTTGGGATTGTAATGAAAGAGGCATTTCAATCACTAAAGAAAGAAAAACTATAAAAGACTGTACACTTCTTGTTAGTATATAAATTTTTTATTCCTTACCATCATGTTTAGAGTTTTCCAAATGTTCTCCTAAATCACAACCATAAACTCTTTCTTTAAGTATTCCTGATCTTTTCAATGTTCTTCGAGAAGGACGAGATAATATGAAGCTCCTGAGGAAGAAAAAGATCATTTTAGTTTAATTAATAATATTATAGCACAGTTTTGATTTGATTTTGGCAAAATCAACCACTAAATAGGCCTAATTATTGTGAG
Source organism: Campodea plusiochaeta (assembly GCA_034698565.1). NCBI lineage: Eukaryota > Metazoa > Arthropoda > Diplura > Rhabdura > Campodeidae > Campodea > Campodea plusiochaeta. The sequence continues at coordinate 5,056 of JAQIWE010002296.1, read as the reverse complement.
CTTAGATTTCCTTTCCGTTTGACTATAATAGTAAATCGCTTGCAATATTACATTGTAATGTACGTATTTGAAAGTATAAATTCAATGAAGAAAAAAGCCATTATTTTTTAATGCTATTATTGAGACCGATAGGCCTATAGGTGTAGGCCTAATAAATATACATTCATACTATTTCTAAGAGACTAGCTTGGTGGCAAAAGCAGTATGGAGAATGTACATTTATGAGTAACATTTCTGTCTATATCCAATAATCAACTAAATAATTTGATACATTCATTTTTATCAATATTCTGATAGTTTCAGAAATTGAAATTAAATTTTCAGAAATATTTATAATGGAAACAAATTAAGACAAAAAATTCAAACATCTGCTGGATTTTTTAACTTAAAAGAAAGAAGAAGATTGTTAGTGTTTCAACAAGTTTATAAAAAGTTAAAGTTATTTTATTATTCAGCTAATTTTGTAAAATTTAGTTTTTGTTGTGTATTGTAATATATTCTAACACCTATGAAAATAAATAGACAGACCTGAGATACACCTTACATAGTAAATAAATTATTAATGACAAAAATTATTCATGCTTCTGGTGGGAATCCAACCCACGTCTCCAAGCTTTCCGGGTTGGTGCGTTAACCACTGCGCCACAGATGCACATAGAAAATTATTGTCATCTATCAAACCAGCCACCAGTAGTCCGAATCTTTAGTTTTGCAACGTAATATTGCTCTATTGGACTGTTGGTGACTGGTTTGATAGATTATTAATGACAATAAATTTCTCTGTGCATCTATGGCGCAGTTCTTATAAGTTAATAAAGTCACAACTATTTTAACAAAATAGCTTTTTAATTATCTGCATTACTACTAGAAAACAATTGAGGTTGTTATTTTCGAAATATATAGTCACTGAATAATCTAACACTATTTTCCATATAAAGTAAAAAGCAAGTTTAAAACAATGAATTTCATTGTTAAAATATAATTTGTGTGCTAAAGTAAAAGTAAATGCTAAATATATTATAGTCTTCTCTTTCTTTCACACTGCAGGCAATAAAATCAAATTATCATAATGTTACTAATTGGGAGAAATTGAAGATTGACATTTAAAAGTACTTTCTCTCTATTTATAAAACAATTACTAAATGTTAGTGAAATACATTAAGCGTATATACTTCCAGCAGACTCATTAAAGTATAAAATTAGATGTGAAAATGAAGTGTTTTGAGAACAAAGGAAACATTATTCACTCAAATTTTAACGCCACTAAAGAGTAGAAAAAATACTAATTATATATATGAGTTTAATTTCAGGAGTATTAGAGAAACATTACACCTTCGTATCCATAACCTTAATTTATAATAATAGTAACTAATTATTATTATTATGTTACTGGCATTTCAAGATATTTTCATATGAAAATAATTATTATGATATAGCAAATAGAATTGGTAAAAAAGGAACACTATTAATTTGCTTAAGAGACACGTCCATATTTTTGTTTTGTTTCAAAACAAAATAACTTATACTTGTCTTTTAACTTATTCATAAAAATCGCCAGCAGAGTATAAACATTGAGTAGAAGTACTGTATAATTATTTTTAGTGCGAAATAATACATAAAAATATAAAACTATTATTGAAAGTAACAACATATTTTACTATAAAGAAACCTATGTATTTGAAATAAAAGGTAGCAGATAAATATCAAATAGTGTTTTTAGGCAACGTTACTAGGTGACTGTGAGAAATATTCCGATTTTATTATCTCATGAGAGATTCAGATATTAAAGTGTTACTTGCAGCTAAGTTGACTTTTCTGACATTATAACATAATAATAGTCTTCTTGATATAAATAACTCATATTATTTTTCTTACTCCCCAAAAATCACCGGTTGTGGAGGTATTCACCTTAGAAAATGCGGTAAAACAAGCTGTAAGGTAGTGGAGCAAGCGTGGCCGAAAACGAGACAACTACTAATTTGTGAACAAAATGATTAATTTGCAGTTTTTCTACTACTGCATAGATATGATCTGATATGTATTTTTCAGTGACTAGTTTGCATATATTCGCAAGGTAGCAAAGACAAACAGTTCACTTGTGCTACCTTATAGAATCAACTTCTATAAATGAAAATATCTTTTGATCCGTTGGGTCAAAAAATGTCAAACTTTTTTTTAAATGTTTTTTTAATAATGTAAGGCACAAGAAAATTACAGAAAACGAAAAATCCATTAGGTGCAGGTAACCCTCCAACATAAAATTTTCTATCATAATTTCAATACCATACATTGATCTTTTAAACTATATATCAACTTACAATACCAGTTTATGCTCTATATTAATTATTGAAAACTGTGCTGTCATATTTACTCAAATCATGCATGTCAGTTTGTTATGTAAATCGTATGCAAAAACTTTGATATGCGTACTTATGCGGAGATTTTTCATAAGAGTGCGTAAACTCACATTTCGGGTTCGGCTGAAAATGGCTTGGGAGTGGGGCTGACTGTTTCTATATCTTAAAATGTTGTTTGCAAGTTTTGTTTCTAGAGGGCAAACAATATGATATGTATTTTCATCTAAGAGCTGGTTTTCTGGTCTTTACCGTTTCCATCACATCAGTAGAGTTTTGATGTTTTGTTATTATATATAAAAAAATGATTCATCCCAAATGCTAGCAACTTGATTAAATATCCTCATCAAAAGATATCTCGACATTGGATTTTCTGGCGTATAATAATACAATAAATGTATGATATTCGATCTTTTTTCCAATATCTTAAAATAAAACCATCAAAATATAATTATTGCTCTTGGTGGACTTATTGATAAAATTATGTAAAATTATGGTGCCTAAAAAACTTATCTCAACAGTAGAACTTATATTACAGCAAAACTAATCATGGGAGCTCTAAAATGGAGCGGCAAGGAAAGAAAACAGCATTATTACGTTAATTAAGTATTAACATAGTTATTATGTTGTGCATTTAAAAAAAAAATATATATTATTTGTATCAGCAGTAGCTTTCAACATGTATAACGAATGACCAATCTTATGCGATATCAGGAATTATATAATACGAGTTATATTTCAGAAATACTAGATCATCACTGAAACCCTTCAAATATATAAATTATCATGAAAGTGTCTCTAGCAAGATTGCCCTTGGCTTTGAAACCTCCCAATTCTTTACTCATTACTTATAAAAGCATCTGAACTAAGTTACTATAGTCAGTTCATCACGAACGAGAAGTTGAATATTATGATGTGACAGCTAACAGCTCGCGATAGAGGAAAATTACTCTTCCTATTTCTCAATAAAAAGTAGAAAAATTCTCAGAAGAAAAATTAATTTATTCAACTTTTCGGTAGGGCAGGGAAGACAGCAGGAAGCGTTTTGACCAGACATCATAAAATTTCGTGAACCGTTACTAACATTAGGGTATACTCCTTGCTTTTATGACATAAATTGCAATTTTTGATTGCGTGATTTCATTTGGGGAGAATTCTCGGAAAGTTATAATTAAATAATCGATTATAGTGTGATGAATGAAGGACGACAATTAGAATAGAAAGCTTATTAAAAGTAAAATTGTGGGATTATTTCTCGGATGAATGGTATATATGATAATCGTATATTAACATCGTATATAAGTTACAGAGTGATAATTATATAAGTTGTAGGAGCCAAATAACACGAACTATGTAAGCCTTTGTCGGTAATTATGAATATTTGATTGTGGAGAGATAATTTTAAGACAGGTTTGCGCGTAATCGCAAAGTCACAATTTTTTATAAATATTAAAGATATCCAGGAATATGGAGAAATAATAAAAGAATATTTCCAGTATTATATCTGCAATTGTATTCGACATATTTTGTGCAATATTTAGTAATTATTACATAACATTATTTCAATAAGATAATACTAATAACGCTAGGGAAAATATGCGCATACAATATTTATCTATACTTATGAAAACAAAAACATAAAGGACCAAAAATATTTTACACGGTATGGTCCTGAACCACGTTTTGACGTCGACGAAAATATAAACATTTCTAAAGTTATAGATGATGTAAAGGAAACAATATTAAAAGAAAAACCTCCAAATAGTAATACCGGTGTCTTCATACACACATTTTTGGACCCTAATATGGTATGATTGTACAACAGTATAACTATATTACAAGGTTTTTTATCTTCCCATCAGCAAAAAAAAAGATAAGAATTAATGATTCCAACAAGTAATTCAAAAATATTTTTATATATAAATTTTGACGAAGAAATCCAAGGGACTTACCACTCACGTTTCTTTACAACGACTCACTCGATCACAAGGAATATGATTGAGTGATAATAGAGGAGAAATTTCATAACAGGAATGACTGAATGAGTTGGAATGATATAAAAATTGGGTTATAGGCTAATGGGTGGTCAACCCCTAGGAGTAATCACCTCTCAATATACGCTTATGTTCGTTTCCCCCGAAAATTATAATAATATCATTCATCAGTCAAAAATAATAGTTATATTAATGTCAGGGTGGTTATACACAGTAGGGAATGGTTTCTAACGAACTCGCCTTTGGAAGACTCGAATTCGTGCCAGTTTTGATGGACAGACTCAGGCTTCTCTTTTGAGACTCGTCTGAAACTGCATATCCTCCACTTGTTTCGTAAAAAAGTTTACCAAGGATTGGGATAGGCTCGAACCACTCAACCACTGTTCTTTCACCGTGGCTCAAACTACTCGCTCAACTGAGCTGCTTATAACAGGTAGATAAAAACCCTGTTTAGGCAATTTTTAGTTAAAGAAACATTTATCTTAACAGAATTTTTCATTCATATCAAGAGTATTTTATATCAGATTTGCATATTAAGGAGGAAAATCATTACCCCTTACAGTTATAGTATCATTCTGATAATGAATCAATATAGAATTTGATGAATCATTTTAATATAATTATTGTTTTAAACAAAGTGACCTTCTCATTAGAGCTTCGTCCTTTTCCTGTGATATCAATGTATAGCGTTTTGCGGTTACATATAAG
>JAQIWE010002295.1:0-13524 GCA_034698565.1 Campodea plusiochaeta | reverse complement strand
AACAGGCAAATTACATTTCTGAAAAACATTAAAATTTTGAAAAAGTTAGACTAAATTGAAAAAGTCCAGACAAAATTAATAAAATCCAGATAAAACCAATAAAGTCCAGCCGGAGAGGACTTTTTCAATATTATCCGGCTTTTTGCCAACCCTGCTTTGAACGTTTGTAAACATTGCTTTAATGAAGATACAGATACGATTTATGGCTTAGATGAAGGAGGACAAATGTGAAATTATTTTGACATATCATATGCCTTAAAAGTGCTATCCATTCTATCTCTGATGACAGAGTCTAAAAAAATGTTCCAATTCATACTACTAATCTTGCCATCAAAAATTTAATTAAAATTCAAAGTATAGTACTTCAATTACATATAATCCATTACTAAAACATTCGAAAAAAAAAAACAATAGTTATTACACTATATGGTTTTTCAATGACAACATTTTTCCAATTCAATATTTTTCTGATATAAATTATTCACACAATCTTTTTCAATTCAATATTTTTCTGATATTATTCACACAATCTTGTACAAAGTACAAATTTGAGAGATTTCATGATACAAATTTTTAAAGGATATATCATAATTAAATATCGTTCAGAATATTATTACTACTTTCAGTGAAACTCTTTAAATATTTGTTTCTGCTGGCACCCTTAAAAACTAAATCAGTCTAATAAATAAATAATACTGATTACATTTGAAAATGGAAAAATCCAGAATTTTTGTTCCTTCAAAATAGAAGATACCCTACTTCATTAAAAATATTACGTTACCAGTTTTTGTTTAAATAATAACCTGAAGAATACAATGTAATAATTTTTATTTGAAAAACTATATTTACCATCACGATAACATTCAGTAGCGATCTCTGCTGACCTGTTCTTCACTGCCCTTACACTTTCACAGCGATACTTTGGTGTTTGAGATGTTCTCCGTTCGACAATTTGACTTTTTGATAAATTCATTTGAGTTTTTCGTTGGCCTCCAAATGGATCTCTTTGCCTGGACTTCTGATACTGTTGTCCGACAGAAACATTATTTGGTCTCTGGAAACTCTGATCTTGTGATACATCCATTCGACAACTTAGATTTAAAGCCTGATTTTGTTGATCTAAAACTTGATTTTGCTGATTTAAAGCTTGATTTTGATGATTTAAAACTTGATTTTGGCATTGCTTATTATTCTGATTCTGTTGCCCTGGGTGATGAAAATTCGGAGTGTAATTTGTCGTGTTATTCTGGCCCATGTTCTTATTATTTGGTGCAATCTTAACTGCAGGATTTTGTTGTTGAGCCGTATTTGCATTAATAAGTTGCGTAATACTGTATTGTTCTTTTGAACAGGACTGCACACTTGTATGTTGTGTAGAACTCGATAAACTCCGAGATCTAACTCTAGGAATTTCACTAGCTTGATGAATTATTTTTCTACAGTAAGCCGAGCTCTGGCGTTCTACTACTTGGAAAGACTGGTGTAAATTTAATGGATATCTGCCTGGTCCAGGTACGAATGTTGTCTTCTTCTGAATTTTTGGTGGTTTTTCCCTTGGTGTTTTGAGAATTTCAGTTAGACTACTGCAGCGTTCACCCAAACCTGGAGCTGGAAATAAAAATAAATTTTTTCTGCGAGTTGTAGAACTCCATGTTATTATTTTTTAATTTCATGGTACATTTTACGCAACATCTTTTTAATTTTGCTTCAATGTCAGTACGATAATATTGTAATATAAATAGCAGTATTTTTAAATGTGTGTGTCGAGAAACCTAAATAAAACAAAAAAGCACTCAATAAAATTCATCAGGGGTGCAGAATATTCCTGAAATTCAAATTTTCCCCAGAACATGTATTAAGTTGCTGGAAATTTCCTTGACTTTTTAACATAAAAAGTCAAGTTAAGAGTGGTTCTCCACAATGGCCGCCAAATTGCCAACAGCTCAATGCTTGCATGCCCTCTCCCCCCTTTTTTATATTTATATACAGTATACAGTAGCTCCATGGCTTTTATAGTTATATAAAATAATAAATTTTTCTAAATACCAAAGGTTCTTAGAATGTTGTTGCTAAGGGTATAATAGTAAATCCTTGAGAGAGAGATAAAAAAAACATAAAGGTACAATTTTCCAAAAGACTGCAGGGTTCTTGATTAATAGTTCCTGCTGATCCTGGGGTAATTTCCTGCATTGTAGAGTAAGTTCCTCTGCTGACTGCAGTTTCGACATCACGAGAGGATGCCATCTTCAGAGCAAATAGTGTAGGATGCCATCTTCAGAGCAAATGAGAGTCACTCATTTGTTCTGAAGATGGCATCCTCTCGTGATGTCGAAACTGCAGTCAGCAAAGGAACTTACTCTACAATGCGGGAAATTATCCCAGGATCAACAGGAACTATTCATTGTTAAAGTATTCTTGTTACCTGTAAATCCTTGTGGACATATACAGTTGTACATAGCAATTCCATCTTTACATATTCCACCGTTCAAACATGGATCAGACCAACATTCATCCCAATTCACCTGACACTGATGACCAGTAAAACCATTGCGACAGTAACAATCATAGTATGTGCTGAAATTAACAAAAAAAAAATTAAATGAGATTTATTTTAATATCTTATTCGCTTAAGTACGGTATTCCATTTTTAAATACATAGTATAAATTACAGAGTTCTGTACTTATTAAACGATTAAAACGACAATAAACTAATCAATGTCATATTAAGAATGGATATTAAAAATTATTCGTAAAACGAAAATTATATGGCAAATTACTATATTATTACGGTATTATGCGTACTATCATGAAATGTCATGACCACGAACGGTATATAAAGGCATTATATTATACTGTTATAGTCTGTATAATGCGCATCAGGATAATAAGTTTCATTCCTTACAATAGAATTAACTTTGTTTTAGACGAACACATTTATCTCAGTTACAACATTTGTCAATGAAATCGTCAAATTACTTATATAAATTATCAATCAATAGAATTTTGTTTAGAGAAAAATTAATAAGTAATAACTCTATTTATTTTTAATGGACGTTGGTGAATTGTCTCCTACGACATAGAATCGCTGGGAATGATTTAGAAAAAGGTCTAAAATGTTAAGTTGTGTCTTGCCTAATGTCTAGTTTCAATATGCTACAGAGCCTTTCCTAAGGAATTTTTGTAACTGCGCAAATTTCACAAATTTCTTGAAATGTGAAATATTTTTTAAATGACAATAATTTTCATCTCTCCTCTTTCGTTGTCAAACTTTTAATTGTCAAAATGCCTGTTTATAACAATGAAAACGAACCTAATGAATGTACTTGGTTATGTTTCTCCCAAGTCATAGCTGGCCCAAGATTTACCATGGGAGGGGCTAAGGAAGAGATATGATTTTTTTCGTTTTTAAGGATGAAATTCTTAAAAATAACTCCTTAATTTCAATCTGGAAACGAACTTTTGGAAGAAAATGAAAGATTTTTCAATAATGTCCTTTATTCCAGGAAAATTTAAAGGTTTTAAGTCGCATTTCTCGCAAATAACACACAATTTCTTCCATTTTCTCTCTTTTCTTTCCCTTCTTTTTTTCTTTTTCTTTCCCTCAAGGAGGGGCTTGAGCCCCCTTAGCCCCCGCTCGTAGATCCGGGCCTGTACCGGGATGGTCACAACCACTATTGAGAGAAAAATTCTTTTTGGGAATAACTGAAAAGTGAAAACAGCAGATGTCGAAGACACTACGCGAAGCGCCATCCTGGAGGGCGCGAGTGTAGAAAATTTTGAAAAATTGCTTTGAAAAAATGTACATTTTCAGGTCATTTTTAAATGATTTTCACGAAACTTTGAAAATAGTTACTACGCAAATCCTAGTTTGTAACTGCGGAAATCAGTTTTGTAACTACGCATTTTGTGTGTAACTGACCATTAGGAAAGGCCCTGCTGCGAAGAAGTGATAGAACCACTTGTTCATAGGAGAAACTGCAAAATGCTATTAAGATGGGTTACCAGATCACGCTTTTAGGCGTGATTTTTCACGCTTTTTACACCGACAGGCGCCAAATCACGCTTTTTGTAATAAAGTAATTTTATTTGGTTTGACAGAGAAATACATAAAAAATTAATGTCTTAAAATGAAGAAATGTCAGCTAAGAAATCCGAAATTTTCTTTCAGAATATCACCTATTTTCTTCTTTAACAATAATTTAAGACTCTGTATAATTATGATAAACTATTGAGATTACGGTATTCAAATTTAACCGCCCAACATGTTTTTTGACATTTGAATGTCGTTCCAATTATTTAAAAATAGGCCTACTCAAAATAACTTGTTTAAATGTAAAATTTGGATATTAGACGTAGAGATTCTGGCATCTTGTAATGATGTAAAGGTAGATTGAAGACGACTAACATAAATATTGCTATATCCTTACATGTTTTATTTGAAAAAAATCGTCTTTCTTTATGAAACCATAATAAATGGAAGTAATATATAAAAAATAAAAATTTTCTCAATAAAGTAATTTTTTATTGTTTTTAACATAGTATAATTTTATACCCCACCCCCACGTCTCCGCAACTGATCTATATATATACATCCGAATAGTTCTGTTTCGGTCGAAACAGCGGATCTGAATTGACTATCCGAATAGAGCAGACAATTTTTGATGAATCGTTATGTTTTACTCTGGTTGGGGTTACTCCAACTAACATATGTTGATTTAAGAATACAAAAAAATTAAAGGTCTATCAAAAGGATCAAAATATATTTTAAAAGTAGAAAATATTGCTGTATCCGCCGGGGCTTCAATTACTGTATAATGGCAAAAATAGTAAATACTGCCGATTCTTATATACCCTGTATAGTAATAATGGGTATTATACATATATACCTGCTTTCCAAAATATCTGTAATGAAAATGGAATTAATTTTCGACTAATGAGATAATTATTAAGCTTATAACTGCTGCTTCAAGGACGTCATTCGGGAGGTGGGGGCATGCCCCTGCTGCCCTGGCTTTTCACTTTTTAAAAAAATAAGAAAGAAAAGAAAAATATGGAGAAAGTAAAAAAAAAATGAAAAAATTCGCATAAAATATAGCTAACTTTTCTTTTAAATGAGCAAAAATCATTCTTAATATAGCGATTTTTACTGATAAATATATAAAATTGCTGAACATCGGTGTTTTTATCCATGAAAAACACAAAAATTTCGCACTCTGGCTTACGCCCTCGCATTATTTTTTCTGATAATTTTTCTTTGCCCCCTCTCGCAATTTAGTTTTATAACCACGTTCTTTCTCTTCTTGTCCATTTTCCATATAACCACGGGTTGGAGTCATTTGTGTAAAAGTGTTCTCCATTACGTTCTTCTTGTCAATCCCCAATTCTCCTTCTAAAACAGTTCTTGGTCCATACCTTTACTAATATAATTAGAATCTTGTATTATTTCATCTTTTCGTCGGTCGTCCTCTTGATCTCTTCTCATTCCGATCGATTCTTCCTACGATGTCCTGCATTCATCCATTACTCTTTTTTCATGTGTCCAAACCTTCTTATCCTTTCTCTCGGCATTTCATTTCCTAATTTTTCAACACTCAATAAATCTCGATAAATATTCTCGTATCTTTTCGTTCTTGATTCTGTCCCTTTGAGTTTTTCCTAAAATTCGTCTTAAAAAATTCATTTATATTGCTTGAATGTTACTTTCCTTAGAATCCTTACTCAGTTTCAATGTCATTTCTTCCGTAATATAAATGTTCACTCGTATTATCTATATTAATCATTAGACGCGCTTGTTATCATAACTGTTGATTCGCTGTTCACCTCTATTTTTGTTCCTTCCATCTCCTCAACACAAAATACTAAGTTATTGAACCTTCTAATTGCACTTATATTACAATAAACACATCAAAAACACAGGTTCCTGATCCTACATTTCAATAACTACCAGCAGTAACATTTCCTGTTTATTAAACACATACAACAAGTTAAATGTTGATGTAAATTATTATTATTATTATGTACAACAAGCATTTTAGCAAAACTATTTCGACCTTGATCAATAGGAGACATTATGAATTTTAAATAATATTATATGGCGTGGTTTTAATTGTGAACAACATACAGAGTATTCAGTGCTGCGTATACCGTCACTAAGAGTTCAACAATGCTGAAGCTATTGTTATCACTTTCTGTCATTTTATTGACATACACTTTTATTACTATTCATGGCCAACAAGCCCAGCAGCAAGTAAGTCACTTTTCAACATCAATTGAGTTTCTTACAGTTTTACAGATTATCCACTATGTTCAAATAAAAATGTTATCTTGAACAAATTTCTTACTCATTTTTTTTTTTACAAATAACTATTTCAATGCACGGGATGACCGAAAGTAACTAATTACCTTATGTTATATCATTAAACTAGGAAAAGAAGCTCCGAGTGAGCTGCAATGTGTATATAAAATAAATCATAAATTACAAAACGAATTTCTTATATTTTATTTATTTTCAGTATTGTCCAGCACAAATAGGAATATGTGCTTCAAATCAGCCCTGCAATATGCAAAATGACTATGGAGTCTTCAGTCGTTGCTGCCCTTTAGTCAATGTAAGATTTATAATTATATATTTGTTCTCTTATATCCATGCCCCTGCATGTACGTCTCTTATATTTGTCAAAACTTTTGTATATTTGTCAACTGTATTTCATTCTCCGGGGTGGCTCAACCCTAAATTCTTAAAATCTATTAACAATTAATGACATTAATTTTTGAAGAATATGAGCTATATTATTAAATTGGTAAGACAGTCAAAGACTGGCAAATCTCACATGATTAATGTAAATATCAAAAGGAAATATACTACACTGAATATCAGAGGAATTTATGTTAAAAGCACCTACTGTTTAAGTCTCTTACCAATTCTTAAATCTACTTTTTACATTCCCAATTCTCTCGTTCAACTCCTTCAGAATGTAGTAAAAGTACTGATACGTATAATTATATATTCCTAATGCATGATCGTCATTACGAAATAATATTCTAACTTATCTTAATTCTTACTTTCATAATTTCAATAGATTACGTAAATCAGCTTCAATCAAGATTATGATATGTTAATTTTTTATACTAGAAAGCTTCTTCTTTCGTTATATCTAGTTTTAATTTTATTATTTGTTTTCCACAGGGTGTATGTTGTATGGTCCCAATGAATGGTTTATGTTGTCCTCAAGGTTACAACTGCACTAACAATGGTCAGTTATGTTTACCAGTATCATTCATGAATTCAAGAGATTTATACTCTGATTATGATGCTGCCAATGCTGCCTCAACAATACCTGTCTAACAACAACAAAATTCTCTCAACACTTTGTCATAATTGTATTGATATATTGAAATTTGAAAATGATCTTAATGTTATGCTTATAATTATTATGTTATATACTTTCAATACAATAAATTAGTTGGCGATATTCCTGCATTTCTTCTTTTGGAAACCATATTCATAAATTATGAGAGTAAAAACAGCGTCCAAAGCTCAAATGGTTGGTTTTCGTATATTATACTGGATCTCTGGATGATTGGGCATTTAGCAGTTTAGGCGACTCCCGAACCACCGGAACTGAATGTGTCAACCACTCTCCCAAAGAATGAAAACTTCACTTTACTCAAAAATAAGAGAGAGAGAGGGAAAATCCATAAGTTTTTGTACTTATTCAAAACAAAAAATCCCATTTAGCAAGTGGCGTACGTATAAAAGCTACAGAAGGGTTCGAAGCCTCCCCTTTAATTGAGATAGCGAAAATGATAAATAAAGGAAACTCAATACTCGAAAATAATTCTAATTTTTTTTAACTAAAAGAGAGAGAAAAAAAACATTGTGAATGTCGTAAAAATATATTAAAATAGGATTATAAATGCTTATAATTATTAAATTAAATATGATTGTGTCACTTACTCATTATAATTTATTGTCAGTTACTCATTAATTATATTTATAAAGAATATTGTGAATGCCTCTGAAATATTCCATGGAGAGGTGCTGGAGAAAAAATAACGAAATTGCAGAGAAATAATTGAAGTTTCTGACATATTATAACAGTCTTTTGATTCAGATGTTCAGTCATTTCTAATCTAATAATTTATATATCTACAAATTATATACAGTACTATTAAAAAAAACAAAAAAAACTTAAAATTCGAATTTTTAGTCTTGGGTTTCCGAAAAGGCTTATATAGGACGATCACGTCTGTATCTCTGTAGTAATTAACGGCTCATCCGATTTTGACCAAATTTTCAGGATGTATAGTGCATAACCTCAGCATATTCGGAAATCTCTCCAAATCGACGTAGGTTCGGATTTCGCGTTTTCATCTTCAGGGATTTTTCTCGTTTGATTGAATAGCTTCGGAACCACTTGGCGGATTTTAACGAAATTTTCAGGATCCTTATAGTATATTTATATAAAAAATGTTCCGTAGTCAAAACCGACCAAGGTTTCGATTTTTTTTTCTATTCATCTTCAAGTATTCAAAATTAACCCACTGATCGGATTTTTACCAAATTTTTAGGATTGTAATAGTTTACACATATGAAAAAAGTTCCGTAGTCAAAACCGACATAGGTTTCGAATTTAAAATTCCATCGTCAGATTTCTTGTTTGTTTCCTGATTTTCTCCGAACCACAAGGTGGATTTTAACCAAAATTCTTGAATATTGTTGAAATTAATTTACAAAAAAAATGCTTTATTACGTACATTAGGTTTTAAATTTTAATTTTCTGCTTGAATTCTTGAAGAATGCTTCATCATTTTAAAATTGTTTATTACTTCTGAAGAGTTGGGTTCTAAAGGTAACATGCCATATACAATATAATAAATAAACAAAAGTCGAAACCAACAAGGCTTTCATTTTTTCCAGGGGAAATAATTTGCTCCTTGTTTTCATAACATATTAACGTTTACCCTCAGAGGAAAACATTCTGAACCAAATGAAAGGAATAATATTATCAGGGATTATAATTATTTAACTTCTCAATAATTTTACTGATTGAGGTACTATATACATTAACATCGTCTACTATATAATTATAATGGAATATCACTATTACCATAAACAAATACAGAATATGAATTATGATATTGTAAAACAAATCATCTATTATACTGTAAATACTGCTTTATATAATTACGTGGACTTTCATGTTTGACTTTCATCATAATACTTCTTTTTTATATTTTTTTACTTTTGTTTTGCCTTATAGTGAATCCATAGTAATTCTAATTATTATACATACCTAAGATATACCAAAATATATTAAAATTGTATATTTTGAATAAGTGACACGTGGATATTATAATTCTGAACCATAGTTTAACAACAAGGAAGTACAATGATGCAGATTTTAATATTCTAAACATGATATGCACAAAAATATATATCCCGAAATTTACATAAGATATAATTATTTTTAAAATAATTAATAAAAACATTTTTTTCAAATTAATTAGATACAATGTACATTTCATACCATCGATATATTTAATTATAAGTCAGTATCGTTTTCATAATAGAAAAATATGTTAATATGCGTTAAACGTATTATTCATCAATATCGTTTTTCAGCAAGGCATATTTTAATTTAGTTGTTCTTTGCCAATATTAACGAACACTTCTGAAAAATTGTGATTTTTTAACTTCGATATAATTATAAGAATGATTTTCTTGAATAACAGCTGGTCCCTGAAGTTGCTGGCTATTGCTGCTGCAGTAATAAATTTTGTAAGTATTTTAAACTATACATACCATAGAATTTCAAAATAAAATTAAACTAATCTTATTAATCATTGTTTTGTATCTAAATATAACTTTTCTTCTCACTGGAAATTTAATTTTTAGTTTAGTTTACTTTAAGATTTTAGGATTTAAACCATTATTATTGCCTCTATGTCTGTCTGGAATACTCGAGCTTTTGCTCTCTTTTCCGCAGACATTATTGGGCCTAATAATGTTAATATCAAACTCGTGACTTAGGATGAACAAGTGATTCTCTACTGAATCATTTGTAAGTCCAATTAGTCATACAAAAAAAAAAAAATTAATTTTGTAAAAATATAGATGAATGAATCACAAGTCAAATAAAAAAATATATTGAGAAATGGTACTACAAACTACATAAAATGCATTTCATGAACGTAATAAATTCTATCTTTGATTATTTGGTATTTGGTTTAGCATTTCGTTTTGGTAACTTAATTGTTGAAACACCCTTTGGGATCTCTGCAACTTACTTTACAATAAGTTATTTGAATTTGAAGAAGTTCCTTTTGATTGTTATTCTATATTTTCTTTCATTCAATTCCAATTGTATTATTTTTCAAATTCTTTCGATTTCAGTTATTCTGCTTCTGAATCAGAAATTAGTAAAATTAAAAAGATAGTCGCAATAACACGTATAGGTTGTTGAGAACCGAAAATTTCAGTGATCACCAAACCAGCACATCTTTTATATAGGTTATAGGACGCAATGCTTGTCTGTAAAATTCCAAATAAATTGAATTGAAATAAATGAGAATGGACTAGCTGATGTTGCTATCGGGCAGAAGATGATCCAAAGTCAAATTTTGAGACGTTTCTGCTGAAGTTACGCATACCCGAAAACTATAGGAATGGATTACCATAACTTGAGTTCAAATAAAGAATAATGACAAATTCTGTGAAACTTCAGTATCAACTCCATATACTTTAGTGTTCTATATGTTTTCTTATATGCTTCTCCATCTACAGGGTGACCCAAAACTATAGTGTCGCAAATTTGGAAACTGTAATTTTTCGAAAACTATGGCAGATATTTAATTGAAACAATTACCTATTGAAAGTTCATGAAATTCTCTTCCAGTCGTATATGATTTTAGAATAACACATGTCAATATTGTCAATGTCAATACTGTCAATATTCTCTCGGTAAAAGTTGTCAAAAGAGGTAAATGGACAAATTTGATTATTATTATTATTATTTGAAAACCCGTTTAGGACCGTACTTAGGGAAATTTTGTTTTATTTAAAACTATACATTTTTGGAAACAGAATTGCATTAACGCTAAATTGTTTTTTTTTATTTCATGAATATAACTGCCACAGTTTTTGAGAAATTACTATTTCTTTACGGAAAATTCAAATTTCTCTTTTGGCAACTTTCGTTTAGGGTAGATTTTTTTTATAAAAGGCAGTAATTCGGCAGTTATTGTTGTAAAACTATATGTAAAACTATAGCGAATTGCATGAACTTTCAATTGGTATTTATTTCATAAATGTACCTACCATAGTTTTTGAGTAATTACATTTCGTAAATGACTAACACTAGTTTTGGGCCACCCTGTAGTCAGTGTAGTGATATATTGTAATGCAGAAATAACCTCGGAAATAACATAAGTGAAATTTCACTTATGTTATCGTGAAACAAAAGTGTTCAAAAATTGTGAAACAAAAGATCTTCTCTTTGTTTTGATTAGAGTGATTGCCAAGTAATTCCTAGAGGTACAACAAGGAGCTCTTTCCCCAGTAGACCACCAACAGTACGACCACCACCAGCAACTATCCGTCCACCACCACAGACTCAAGCACCACCTGTCAACACACGTTGGCCAATATCCCAACAACCAACTGTTTGTTACGGTGGAGTTGGTACGTGTGCATCTGGAATTTGTTGTCAAGCTCCAGGCCAGAATTATGATATATGCTGCCCATGGAGTGATGTAAGATATTATTACTCAACTATAGTACTTTTACCGATAATATCAGCTCCCTGGTAATATTAATAATGAACATATAAAATTGACTAAAATCTGCTAAAGATAATTATCAAGATTCATAAAGTATCTTGCCACTTAAAGTAGATCATCGTTTGGGGAATGAACTCTCCATGATATCACACAAATCAGAGTTAATTTCTAATGTGATGATAACTGATTTTTTTTATTAAGCCATTTTGAGTAATGGATAAACATTTGCTGTGTTTCAATTTTTCAAATAAGGTGAACTATATTAAAACTACTCAGAAGATTTTGTGATTTATTGATAATGTTCACTTGCAGAAATAAGGGTAATCGACATCGCACTTTTTTATTTTTGATTACAGAAACTTGTAATTTTGAATACATGATGTTCTAATGAGTCTAAATAACTTCTGAAAATGTCTAACGATTTGGTTCAGTAGTTTTCGAGAAATTCATTTTTATAAAACGCTGAATTCCTATCTTTATAACATGCTGGGGGGCAAATCATGTTATAAGATAGGGATTTAGCGAAATATAAAAATTAATTTCTCGAAAACTACTGGACCAAATATTGTTAGCAATTTTCAGATGTTAATTAGATTCATCAGAAGATTATTTATTTAAAATTACTAGTTTTTATGATGAAAAATAATTTTGTTGACGTATTGGTGAACGTTATCAATATACCATATTTTACCGTCGTTCACTTCTTGATATTTTTAACAAACTGTTTTACAAAATAATGTCAATGCCGGATTATTTAATTTAGGGGTTCTCTGAACAATAGATCAGGTAATAATCTCATTTCAAATCTAATACCTTTTGGTCGCATGATATTATTCATACAGATACTGTCAGGTTATTTATATTTATAAAAAGCAACAATTTATAACTATAACTCATTCCTTCCTTTAATTATTCATTATAATAAAATATTTTAATGTGTTGTTGTAGGGTGCATGTTGTCCTGAGACTGGTTATTGTTGTCCTAACAATCAAGCTCAATGTGCAGTTGGTGGAATGTTTTGTGCAGTTATATATGATGCAAGAACAGGATTTATTCAATACGATTACAAACAAATTGGAGTAAATCCATCAAAGAAAAAATAAAATTCTATCATTGTTGTTTGTGACAACTGACATTTAATATTCACATATTTTAATGTTCTTGAAAA
Source organism: Campodea plusiochaeta (assembly GCA_034698565.1). NCBI lineage: Eukaryota > Metazoa > Arthropoda > Diplura > Rhabdura > Campodeidae > Campodea > Campodea plusiochaeta. The sequence continues at coordinate 574 of JAQIWE010002295.1, read as the reverse complement.
CTGTCTTTTACTCTGTTAATAAAAAATATATTCTAACTAATATCTGAAATTTTTCTAAAAAAAAAGAGTATATTTTTGTAGGAGATAAATAGGCACTCTAAAATAACTGCAATTTATTGTGAAATAAAAACTGCCTTAGAGTTCTTTTCATACTTTATTTTCTACCGACCCGGGTTTCGAATTTTACAAAATTCATCATCAGGGTCATCTGCAACAAATAGAAAAACAGAAATTATAATCCATAAATCAATATAATATATAAAAACTTACATGAAAAAATGTTGAAATTCAACTCTTTTGCTTGCATTGTTTGATCTTTTGCCTGAAGTTTGGAAAAACGCCATTTTTCTTACACTGATTTAGGAAAAATATTCTGTTTTTATATTTCTCGACTTTCACTCGCAAATTTTGGTAACTGTTTAGATGTTTTTTGTCCATATCCTCTGGCATAGGCATGACTCTGTAAAGTTCACACATGAAATTGAAAAAGATAATAGGTTACCATTCTTGGACCTTCTAGTGGGAAAAGAAAATGATAATATTGTGTTCGACATTTATCGAAAACCTTCCAGCA
>JAQIWE010002294.1:0-13531 GCA_034698565.1 Campodea plusiochaeta | reverse complement strand
AATTCAAATCCAAAAACAAAATGAAAACCACAGCAACACGAGTGGTACGTATATATCCACACCAAATTATAAATATCCCTTCAGGCAATACAACGGCAATAACAAGTTGAAATCTCCATCATATTTTCTGTTTCGTATATATACCAAATGTCCATGTAGTTTGTACATTTACACACTATATTCATTATTTTGTGTACCCTTGGTGAAAATTACCACTGCCAGAATTAAATTACAGTCAATAATTTTCGCAGCTGCATAATGTGTTCCCGAGTTGCAAGTAGAGGGTAGCGTAATTCGCATTTCCCTGCCGGGATTTAATTTATAGGACCCCTGGCGTGAAAAATACAAGCTTGTACATACACTTCTTTCTCTCTTATTTTCTCTCCTGAACTTTTTTCCCTCTCTCTCTCTCCCTCTCTTCCCATCCCTGTATCCCCTCTCTCTTTTTTTTCTTTCTTTCTCTACGTGGCGACGCGTAATTGGAAATGCGAAGCTCCCAATCAGTAGGGCGGATCCGAGCTCTTCTGTATTGCTCTCTAATGACTTGAGGACTAACACAATGCCTGGAAAGTCGACTTGGTAAATGAAATTCAAGTTCTAATTAATTACATAGCAGAAGTAATTTCCTCTTGTAGCTACTGAAGCTACTCTATGTAACTACATGCAAAGGCTTCTACCACAAAAATCCTTCTCAACACGTGGATTGGAAAGGAAATATGTCGAAGTATACGTATTCACTCAGACTAGTTCGACATTATTATACCATCAAAGCACAATTAATTTCTTATGTCGATTAATTATCTCTTTCTTCTTTGATAATAATCACTAAGAGGTCGATAATGAAAATTTACTTTATGTGGAAAAATGATTAAAGAATTTGTGTTCTCTATATACGTTGACTTATATATATGTAAAAAAAAAGTTTCAAAATGATTGTATATATATTCTATGATAATCATTAATCAACGTGCAATAACACAAACACATATATATATGACCTATAATATCACCTTGTCTGAATTGGTCAAACATTCATGGGAGATAGGTCATCCTCAATACTACACACTAAAGAATGCAAATCTGCTCTTAGGGGATTTTTTATACATTTCTCTTTGTTTATGTTTATTGTTACCGATTTAATTTTTTAATTTATTTGAGAACTATTCTCCAGTAAGAACACAGTACTTACAGGAAAATTCTTTATAATATTCTGGGGTAGAGGAGTCCATCGAAGATATCTTTCGCAGTTTGAGGACTCCCAAATTCAATTGTGCAAGATAAAAATCAACATTTATCAATGAAAATGAAAATTTGAGGCGTCCGTGGAACTCAATGATGACTTGCATAAAATATGAATATGTACATCAAAATAACATCCAATTATCAATTGTAAAGCTCGGAAACATTAGATCTACACTAAGAAAGAACTGCATGAAAGAGAAGAAGTAACATTGAGTAATAACTGTAAAAAGGTTAAAGGTGAAGATGCAGTGAAAAGACTAGAGAAAAGAAAGTACAGATAATATATGAAGAATGGTTTTAAGTTCATCTACTTACGATTCCTTTTCAAAATCTGTTTCCTGTAAAAAAAAAATTAGTATAATGATTTAACTTGTGAAGAGAAAAGAATATTAATGTAACATAAATATATTAATTGATGGCGTCAAATTCATTTTTTCAAGTTTTTAAACTATTTGCGAAAACTCAAACTATTTAAGTATTCTGATGTTTAATATTTCAAGAGCAGTGCAGAGAGATAAACGGTACTTACTTCATTCATAATGATTCTTCATGAATGGGGAATTGTTTATTTGACAACCTTCCACTAAGAATGACACATCCGCAGGTCTACGTCTACACCTTTCAACACTCATTCGTCTTTTGATTTTTCCTCAAAATATTTAACAAACAAAGTTGTCTCCTCTTCTCTAGCTTTTAGTGTTATTAGTGAATAGTTGTTTGAATACAAAACATTACAGTGTTCTTCAATTAGCAAGTGAATTGAATGTATTCTGAGAGGGCTTTCATCATATAAAGAGCAAAAGTTTGAATGTTATAATTTTCCAGTCTGGAATACATAATAAGAAGTGATCTTTTCTTTATAATAGCAACGAGTTTTCTTCGCCTCAAGATTGAATGTTTCTATGGAGACTTGGGAGTTCCTCTTGTTGACAAATGCTTGTGTGATGTATTTTTGTGGATTCGTTGTGGTCAGTGATTTAAGAATATTTCAACGAACTATTTAGATCTAATGATCTTTCTTGTGCGTAAGAAAAAAACTTGTAGTATTTGCACACATGTTTTAAAAGTTACATAAACCCAAGCTTTATGACCTTAGTTACAATCCATATGTTAAAATACAATATTGAGAAGGAATCAGTTGAAAATAAATTAACGATAAAATAATTCTCTGTATTAATTTAACATTATCCACTGATATTGAAAGTTTTACGAATATTCTGATACAGAATGATAATTAACAAAAGACTGTTGAAACAAAATTGTAATTTCCATTTTTCTTTTATCATTTTTCTATATAGAATCGATAGCACTTCCTTCTCTGGAAATATCTAAAATCAAATTTCTTTTATACACCAGAGAACAACACTATAAATCATCACCTGAATCTACAAATTTGTTACAGCACCCCAAAACAGCAAATCATCAATGTAAAAGGAAGTGATTCGTTCCCAAGAAACATTCCAGCAAGCAGTATGTTGCAAAATCCTGCGTTTGGTATGGAATTTCCTTGTTGTTGGTTTGAGGTAGATGTAGAAACAGCTTTCTACCAACACCACAACATTTTCCAATTCTTCGTATGATTGGGGATTTTCCCTCATTTTCCTTATGTCCTCTCTATTCGTCTCTACTAAGCCACCAAAGCCTCCTCTCTCCCTCCTCCAGTTTCTCTCCCTCTTCTTTTCTTTTCCTTCTGGTATTTTGGTTTGGGTCTATCGAAATGGTAAAATTATCCAAATGCCTTTCATGGCTTTGGCTGCGTCGTAAGGGACCTACAACCAGTGCCGAGTCAAGTGGGAGTTACATTTTAGTTGATTTTGTCTGTGTGATGGTGTTTGTAAAACTTTAGAGGTGGTATTTCGGAATAATTGTTAGGAAGAAATGTGTTTGATTTAGTTTTGTGTTAAAATAAATTTTTTGCATATTTCCGAAAGAGTGGTTCAGAATATGTTAAGATTTATAAAGAAGTCTGACTTGAAAGCAGTATTACTGAAAATACATCATTAGTAAACTGAGAAGTTCTATTAGTTTTGTATATAAAATTGCATTTCCATTACAAATAAATGAATTATTTTCATCAGATTATGCTGATATTCATAATCAGAAGTGCTTCTTACGACAAAAATTTCTTTCCAAATTGATATTTTGTTAGTCTTTATTTTTTACACAAATCCCTTGATGCAGTAATCAGAATCATACAAACTCTGTCTAATATAAATATTTGCAACTTATAGTCAAATACGCATATTCCATAAACCGACTTAAACCGAAGTGAAACTCCTTTCTATTATGAATGTTTATGGACTTCATACTACAAGAAATCATTTGCCTATCTATCCAAATCCGAAAATGTCACGCCCATACCCAGAGTGTTACACGATGTATACTAATTTGATCTGTGTTCTTCATCTAACATATACTGACTCTAAAGAGAATATTAAATCATCTATTATATTGTAAGCAAACTACCAAAATGAATCTCTAATAATAAGTAAAGATTTCCTGATATGTTATAATCTTCGCTGAGACTGCTATACAGTTAAAGGAAGATGAACTGATTCAAACACTTTTAAAAAATTTAGTGTTTACTCTAGTGATTTCCAAATACATATACTAAAATGTGTAAATGAAATAATTGAAATATGATACCTCTCTGAAATTCGATTGTTTGCTGTTTAAGTGTCAGGTAGACTGGTAATAATAATGTATTACAATGACTACAGTTAATCGGAATGATGGGAAGCGAGATATAATATATCAGTTTTTGGTATTTAAAGAAATTTTAAATCACATATAGAATCTTATATAGTGTTTACATTAGGAATCATTAAATTTGACCTATTTTACGGTTGTCAAGAATCAGAACTAAATACTGGTACTTGAAAGAATCTGAAATCACAGTATTTACATCATCCATAGGATATATAAATGCCGAAGGAAGGTTCGCCAGATTAAATAACATTTGTTTAATGAATTTAGCTTTCCTTATATTATTCCAGTTTAACGTAATATTGCTACAAAGATTTGAATGTAAAAATGACTGATATTATACCAGAATAAGCTGAAATCTGTAAGAATCTCCAAAGTCCTTAAGATGGCACTTCCTTTAAGGAAAGAGTGATATTTCTGTAGGTTACTTTACTAAAAAGGGGTTGGAAAGTAAGGGGGGTGCGAAACAATACCGCACCCCCTCTCCCATTGCGTCTATCCTTTTAAACCCTCGTATTTTCCAAGTGTACATCTACATTGTCTTATCTACGGAATACATGCATGCCTTTCCTACCATGGTAAACAAGTAAGAGGAATGTCGCCCTATTGAGCTGCTCTTTTCTCCCGCTTTTTAAAAATGCATTACTTTGATAATCAAATGAGGTAAATCGATTTGGAATTTCACATTTGACGTACGCAACATATAAACACTCGATTCACTAGTGGTTTGAATGTCGGGTTCTGTGTTTCGAAACTCGATGTGGTATTGGTGGCTTTTTGGTACTGATATATACCAAGTAACAATACGTTATAGAGAGTGGGGAAATTAGGACTGATAAATTGTGACGTAGATATGGTATTGTTTAACAAAATACTTACATGAAAAACTACAGAATTTGAAATTAACAGTCTTAAGATTTTGCTGCAGCATATTCTTATGGTATACAGTAAGTTCGTAGAGTCACTTGCTGGTTAGTAAATACAGCAGCTAAATTTTAAAGTAATTAATTTTATGACGTATAGAAAAATTATTTGTGAAAAAAAATTGAGAAGAATTCGTGTCATAACTAATACAGCTCTTCATTTTTAACATTTGCAAAAAATAAGAGGATCTCCAAGATACGCTACTTTTCAGAAAACATTATTCCAATAACTAATACTTGACATCTTCCACACTGTCTCCAAATCCACTCTTCCTGCATATAATTTAAAAAGAATAATATATTTCTTTCCCATGACAGAATTGGCAAACGAAATATTAAGATTTGTAATAACCAAAACTTTATTACAAAAGTATCCCCAACCAAGAATAAAAAAAGGAAACAGCAGAAGGTTTGTCAGAGCAGAGTATAGTAGGCAGCACTTGTAATATAAACCATCTCCGTACATTTCCATTTGACAGGAAATATAAAACGTTAGGCAATAGAACATCTCCTTTTTCAGCATCGTTTTCTCCGTTAAGTCATAAAGAATGCTTCAAGACTCAAGAAATAACTTTTATGGTCTTTTCTTCCCTAAGCGCAAAGACAATACGTCCTATTCTAATCCATGCAATCAAATTGCATACCCTAAAGGATATGAAAAGCAGAATATTGAATTCTGAGCCAACATTTTGATGCACTTGAGAAGAAAATGGAAAGATCAATTCCCTTTAGCTTCTATTCCAAATATAAAGTTGGTATTAGTAGAGTGTAATAAGAAGCGGTAGTAAAGATTTTATATTCTACCAATTAATGTTGTGTTAGAGTGATGAGAAAGAGGAGAAGTGATTATCACTACTGCATGTCTTTCATGATCAAGTATATATTTTCAATGGCGATGTTATATTGTTGGTTCTGGTCGCTATTTTTTCGTCGGAAAGTAGTTTTTAAAATGAAAACTTTTTACCCTAATTCTACTTTCATTCCATGTATCAGTAATTGTATTGTACTGGTAAACTTAAGAAAAATGTTTACTAAATTTTCTAATGTCATGTGAGTCGTAATAACATGCGATAGACAGCCTAAACATAAATGGTAAAACTATAAAAGTTGGTATGATCGAAATAAAAATACTTTAGCAAGGAAACTAAAAAAATCCTTGTATTCCTATAATACAATTTTATCGTTGAATTCAGAAATTTTGAAACTGACATTTCTTGTAAGACAAAAATAATCAACCATCATATTAATTAAAAACAGTTTGAAAAGTGAAATATTATTTTTTTAATTTTTTATTTTTATAATTACAATAATAATTTTGAAAACAACAATATTCTTGTACTGTATTTCTTTAGCGGTGTTGTTTACCTCGTTATTTCTGTAGTTTAGTTTCACATCTCTTACTAAACTAACTGATAATAATCGATAAATTTGCTATATCAGTAAAAGTTTGCAGTAACTAAGAAAGTTTTCACAAACACCGAAACTTTTTTGTTGTGTGTGTGCTGCAAAGGATGAAAGTAAATAGGAGCTTTTGTCATTTTTTTCCGGTACGAACTTTGGTGAAATGTTTTGAGCTGATTTGCGAAAGTACTGCTGACACTGATTCGTATAGATCCTTCTGGAAAGTTTCGAGTACAATATGTGAAAGTTCTCTTGTAGTTAATAGGAAAATGCTCGTAGAATGATTCCTGGGAATTCTATAAGTTCTACTGCATGATTTAATATACAAACTTTCGTTGTACTGTGTGATAGAAAAAAATATTTACATAAGGATAAATGTTTGTTATTCTTGTTATGTCTGAGAATATATTCTAAATGTGAAAAGATGCAATATATACTTGTATTAAATGTCTCTATTGGATCTAAGTATCTGTACTATTATGTTGGGACAATATATTATTATTATTAAAATATTACTAGTAGACAAGTTTATAAAGTGTCAGTATCGTTAGGCAAGTTGAAAAGTGGAAATATTTTAAAATGCTAAAGTATTTCATTAATATATTATGTACTTCACAGCAGTGAACTCCATAAAGTTACACATAGTTTCCTAATCAGAAAATGCAACTTTAGAATACGAAATGAAAAGATTCAATTTTTTTACAATGTCTATTTATGCAAATAATTTCAGAATCTCGCATTTCCAGTAAGTTGGTGTAGTGACATTTACGTCCATCTGTTTTTTTTTTTTTTTTTTTTTTTTTTCAGTCATTTTTGAACTTTTTTGTGTGATTTTGAATATATAGTAATAATCATAATATTTATCTTCTACTATTTTAACAAAAAATAAATTAATAATAAAAATAGAACGATAACGTGTACTGTTATTGAGTATTATGTAGATATTTACTTACTTTAGATACATTATTTCATATTATTTTCAGATTTACGTTCAATATTTTCAGAAAATCAGGATTGTAGTACCTGATTTCGTTGCAACCATAAAGCATACAGACATTATGTGTCTGAAAGCATATTTCGCATACCCCTGTAACACTATTCCCTTTACCTTACAACTACATGTTACAAAGATTTTCTCTACAATATCAACTTCTTGCCACTATCTTCTGACCAATCGTCTACATTACACTTTCCATTGAAACCCTCGAATATTCTCAATTATTTACGTAATGGGGTAACTCATCACTGAGAATGTTTGTATTGGAAAGTGAACATTGTCCTCTGTGAATTGTAAACAAAGATAATTATGCGAATATCCTCACAATTCCATTCTCTACTGTTCTCTCTTCTTCCTCTCTTCTACAATATATACCTTCGCTTTTGTTCTAAAGGTATAGAAGAGAACTATTGTTTATTGGCAGAATAGTTTCCTTCCAACTTTTAGAAGGAGCCATTTCGCTGTATCTTTCAAATCTGATAAAATAGTCTTTCTCCTTCTGTAATTACATGATGCAGCTATGGGTGTAGGTAGAGGATAGTTGGCGGTGGGGGGGGGGGGGGGGTGATTATTTCGTTCAAATTTTCTGGGAAATCGTCGTCACTCTGCTGATTTAGTGTGTAGGATATAAAAAGTTCCTTATAAAAATAAGTTGATCTCCTCTTTAATCTCTCCAAGAATCTCTCAGTGTAGATAAGTGATGTGTTCGGTATTAAAAAATGAAAGAATAATTCCATATAGGGTTTTTAATTATGTAGTTAGTTAAAAAAAAAAAAAAAAAAAAAAAAACTGAATTTGAACTTTGAATTACACGTACTAAATTACTAAACTAAGCCTCATTTTTTTTAATTATCACAGTTTTACATATATCCTGAAGATTCCATAACTCATAAACCTAACTTGGATTAACATGTCCATAAAATATTTAAACTTTTTAAAAATCAGAGCATCTTTCTGAAAGTACTCAAAATTCAAATACTCCTCTCGTTTCCTTCCACTTCTCATTGCTACACCATTGGATAAACAGTATTATAACTTGAAGCAAAATCGGTCTTATCTGTATCGTATTTATCTTATATATTGTGTCCCCAAACAATTAGTGGAATATTTCATCCTGAAATAGCTTTTAGTAATGGAGTGGAAATAATTTTGGTTAGAGTTGGGAAGAAAGTTAGTATATGTGGGGGATATAGAAGAGGATGTACGATATAGAAGAGGATGGAAGGTATTTTGGAACATACATAGACAAAAAAAATATGTTGTTACAGTTGACAATGTTATCCTCGTTTTCCTTTATCGTTTTTATTATGATCGATAAGTATTGCGTTAATTTTCTTTCATTTGCTTAAAAAAATACAATGTAGAGTTTTCTGCTATCAGGACTTCTTTTCCTCAATGCTCAAATTTTATAATTTTATGAATAAAGTTTGATTATATTTGTACACAGTTGTTGCCAAGTATAAAAATAACATTTTATTATTACAATTATAAAAGTAGTGAATCATGATACTGTACAATGTGTACATGATCCATTTCAAAATTTCCTGTAACCATCTGAATGTGATTAGTTATATAATTATTATACACATTTTTCAAACTTGTATTGGCTGGCAAATTAACAACTTATTTTGGAGATAACGAAATAGTAAGAAAAACCAAAAATCGAAAGAGGTCATGCTAGAATAAGTACAGTACTTGATTGTCTTCTGAGTTGGGTGCTGATGGGGCATGGGAGAGGGGCGTACATCAATGTAACACTTCAATCTGCAGAAAAAACTGATTTTTATTCCAGTAATATAATTTCATTGGTGATTTTCTACCCTCCCTCACTCTAACTTTCACGTTTGATTCCCCCCCCCCCTTCCTTCTTTTCGATGGTCTTTCTCTCTTTTTTTCGAAAGAGGTCCAGTTTGTCTGTAACCTTACAATTTTATCGAATTATCTGCTAACGAGGAAAGAAATGTGTTGAGTTGAATAATTCATTATTTGTCTTTCTAATAACAAATCCAAATTATTGCGGCACTTTTCTGGTTAGCACACAAAGTGGAAAAATTCGAATCTTATAGAGTGATCATTATACCGTTTTAAATACGGGTGCGTGTTTTCAATTTGAGTCCCGTTAAATTACGAATAATATCTCGAATTTTCCTCCTTCATCATTAAATACAAAATAAAGTTTCCTTCGTTATAACAAAGCCATATTAAGGTACACATTTTTATTCAATTGAATAACATACTGTGTTATATGTTAATCCTAAAATGAAAATTGAGAATATTGAAGGACGTTTACTTCTGGCAATATGATGCTTAATATTATCATTACTGTATCGATTTAATGAATAAACTTGAATAGGAATGATCTGGAAACGTGTGCATTAAATGCCGTATAGGCACTTGATTCTTATTTATTAATCAATCTTAAATTAAATGTATAACATAATTTTCTTCCACCCTGAATTGCATTCTCTTATTCTTACATTGAGATAAACAGCGAATTCGTAAGATAAAATTCAAATATATCTCTACTGCTCTAGTCCGATAATATTTATATGAGTCAAAAAAATTACACACCAAAAATTAATGTACAAAATTTTTAAAATCTGATCACCTTAACAGTAAAACGACTTCTCCATACATGTACTTTACAAAATTCCAAATTCTTTCATCGTACATTTTAAGGCAAAGAAAAGTATTAGATGAATATTAATATTTCAATCTTCTTTTGAGCGACTTGCATAAAGAAAAGACTAATCATATGCAATAAAGGAGCAGCGTGCGGCTTTGTCATCACAGAGTACTTCATTGCGTTTTCAGCATTTGCCAACTTGTTTAACCCATATTGTCAAATTTGCATCAGGTTTAGTACTTGAGGGGATAGGAAAACTTTGTGCCTTTATTTTCCAAAGAGATTTTCCTTGACATGGAAAAGGGTATGCCACAATTTACAAGGAAACGAAGTAACAGAAAGTCTCAGGAGTATTCATCTGTCTTGTTATTTTGTGCAATTTATTCTGATTTTTCTTCTTTCTTTCTTTAAAGTTGGGTCTTGGAGTTCGCTGTTATTTTAGAAATATTAATTTATCTTGATGCAAAGTATGTGTGGCAGCTTCTATAGGAGAAGGGAGCAAAATTGTAAAATAATATAATCAATTAGATGGACGATATTTTTCATTTTATTTAATAAGATTTTTTAAGTAAATGTTGTTTAATGAGGATCACTCATCAGAAGGATTATTACATGGTTTAATAATCAACTCACATTTATAATTAAAATGCTTCACATAATTTAGAATTTCAAATGTTTTCTGCCTTAACTTTTTTGATTTGCGAAATTCCTTGTGTTTATAATTAGACACATTTTCAAATTCCATATCACTATTATACTAAAATTTGTTTTTAGATTTTATTCCAATATTTCGACTTCAAATGTTTCCAGCATTACAATATTGAAAAAGAATATTGATTCCGGTCAACATAAGTAATAAAAAAACTATGCTTTCTTTATATCTCTTATTTTCTATCATAATATTATAGTAACAACAATATTAAACTGACAAAAAAACACTAACTTTTCACATTATCATTATTAAGATTATACAAAATTATCATACAATATTCGTTCAAAATCATTTTCTGGAAAATAGCTCAATTTATTTCGTTGCACTGCTGAAAATGACAAAATAATTAATGTCATATGCTGCAGCTAATCAATATGAAAAATCTGTGTATACCTAGAAAAGAATGAAATTAGTACAAGTGAATATAGCACAAATTCAAATCTCCTATAGAACAAAAAAGTTATTCCTTCAGTATGAATTTTTTATGGAATGATTGAAAATAATGCAGCGAATTTAATACCTTCTCTGCTGGTTGAAATAGTCCACGTCCCCCCCCCCTTGAACTAATTTACAATTGTTTATTTCAATGATAAAGATTGCTTTACGCATGTGTTTTATTTGTTAAGTAAGGAATGCTGATTTTTTTATATTTACTAATCACAATTACTGATTAAAAATATATAATAACTGTTGGATGTTGTATTAGTGTAAGACTCTAATTCTGAAAGCAGGAAAGTTTATTTTCTAAAATCAAAAGAAATTCAATTAATTCAGTTGACAGTTCATGATTAGACTATAGAAACAAATAAATTGAATATGAAAAATAAATAAATTGTTAGGCCTATTGATTTATTTTATTATAAAAAAACAGTCAAAATTTGTCTCTGCTGTCAAAACCTTTTCTGTCATCTTCTGTACTCCCAACTCATTTCTTAAATTAACAACAAAAAAGACATAACGACGAACATTATCTCTTAATTCATATTGCACTATATTTCATCACAATGATATCAACCAAACAAACCAAAGTATAAAAACAATACACCGACTATCCAATTAACGTAGAATACCAACATCTTTGTTTACAAAGAAAAAAGTAATATTATTGAAAAATTGAAGTGTCTAAGAAAATTGGTAGGAAAAGCAACGTTGTTTCTTTTCCTCCAGACTTTCATAGAGGGAAGGGTTGAAGAGGTTTTTCTCTGTAGAAGATGATATTGGAAAACTGTTTCCTTGTCAATAGGCTTTGGCTTTCCCCCTGAGGGAAGCAGTGCTTTCGATGACTCTTCAAAGGGAAAAGACCAAAGACCAATAGCCAAATCTCGCTTGGACTTTTGCTTCCTATATTGACGAAAAGAAGGTGGCTATACTCCGTAGGAATTATCTCGCTTACAAAAAGAATGGGGCAGAGGTGAAGTGTCATCTTACTTTTCAATCGATGGTAATCTTACACTAAGGAGAAAAAAAAATCTCATTCCTACTTTCTCTACCTTTTAGGGAACTTTTCTACATGTCAATGCTATACAAAACAAGAGTGTTTTTGTAGGCTGGAATTGGATACGGGAAAGAGTTTCAGTTGTTGAATAAATAAATGTGTTTTGCTATTATTGAAAATACACTTCAGGAGACTTTAGATTCGTTTGTTGTTTGTTTTCTCTTCCATTTGCAATCTCGAAGTATTCAAAGAAATTCTAAATTACTATTGTTAAAACAGGAAATCGGAAAATACTTTCTTAAGTTGGTTTGAAGGATATTCAGTACTTTGATAGTATTAAGAAAGCCAACAGAAACTTTCGTATCCAATAACATTAAACGATTTCTTAAGAGCCACTTTGCCCCATTGCCTGATATCAAAAAAAAAGTTAATAATTCATCAGTTTTAGTAATGCAAACAAATATTCTTACAAATTAAAAGACAAATTTAAAATGTTATAAATGAATCAGTTTGTTCCTATGAACTTTTTCCTATTTCCCTACCCCAAATGACACAAAATCAGTGGTATATGACACGAATACTAACCAAAATCCATCAGACATCCTGTAATCCAAATGACTCATTCCCCTTTAACCTAACCCTTCATTAAAAAAGAATTTCATTAAAAAGGTCTTTTAAATCACATGAGAGGTGTTGAAATCTTCACTGTCAAATATGATCCTTGTTGGAATGTATAAATTATATAAGCGTCAAATAGGAAAGCATTTCAGCATGGTATGAAAGCTTGTGGGCACAAAAACGTTTCCAATGTTTGCCCTCTGGTCCTCGAGTCTCCCTTGTACCCAGGGTAACACAGTAGTTAATTGGTATTTCATGTTGCTACACTCTACTTGTACAGTATAGTAACGTATCGTAGGAGGAGGGAGGGGGGGTTCATATCAAAGTGAGGGGGGAGGGGAGAAAGTTGCAACTATCCTGAACTAGGGGATACGCACTTGTACGTATAAGGGAGCCAGAAGCGAAATTAAGTGACAGCCGCGCGATGATATATGGGAATTCTTGAAATATATCAGTGATTGTTAATATTTTCCCTCAGATTTTTAGAAGTTAGTCTACATTTTAACGACAGTGAACCATTTAAGATTCCAAAGGAAATAGGAATTTAGCAGAGGCGAATCAATGTAAATATTCTGGAACGTTCTGATAGTTACAAATATCGAGTAAGAAAGAAAATGGAGAAACTTAAATGGAGAATCAAAGGAGTATATTTCAGTTCAATCTATGTCTATGAAGTTTGTAGGAACTAAAGAAAAAATTGAGTTCCAGTGTTGTTTGAAACTACACAATTTGATCATAAACAATAATACATTACGAATATTAAATGTCAGCAGCAAGAAAGTTTCATAATAAACTAATAAAGTTAAGATATTAGATTTTACTATATAGGACACCAGGACACACAAAAAACATTATATTTCCCTTCTTTAAT
>JAQIWE010002293.1:0-13533 GCA_034698565.1 Campodea plusiochaeta | reverse complement strand
AAAAAACTGTCGGTGCTGCCACCTGCCCCATAAAACGTGCAGCTTTCCAGCTTTGCCTCACATCAAAAGTCCTTTTTTCCCCCCTATGGTTCTACTTTTGTGCTAATTAGTGTACTCCATTCGTCCATTGACGAATTTCTTTTTTTTTGTCAGTGTTTTAAAAGTGTTTATTGAGATTAGGAATGTTACAAATGTAATTAGATCTACATTACATTATCTCAAGGTATTTAAGTATTATGATTATCATAATGACGTAAATATTATTGCAGTTTAGGAAACAATATTGCTGAAGATGTGACCTTGAATCTGTTTGTTTCAGACCAAAATATTGTTGCTTTCATTTCCAGATTTCAGCATTATGTACTGATTTGTCTATCGTAAACTGAGGCTCCAGTTACATAGGCTGCTGTCCTTCCAATTCCCCTAAAACTGAGGACACTTCAGCAGTCATTACTTCGGCACTTTCACTAGCCTTTGTCGTTTGTCTTCAGCCTGTCAATCGTTGGACCTAGGCTACATGGTTACAGACTTATCAATATAAACGGGAAAGTCTTGTGTCAGTCGTGGAAGGCCAATAGATCATAACAACTCTAACAAAACATTACTGTAATAGGCTAGACTATCATCTCATCTATTTTGCAATTCCTTGTTTTACATTTTGACCTTGTCCTAGGCTCCTCCGTATTTATAAGATATTTGCCGGAAAAATTACCTTTTTTTTCGTTGTTTTTGTGTATTACTCGGGTAGGACAATTGGTCAGGTCGGGTATTTATGGATTCAGTAATGAAAAGAACTATTTTTTATTTAAGGTCAATTTTCAGAATGCCCACAATAAATCTACTATGGACAACTTAAATTTCACATGAAACGTAAGCAATGGGGACCCACAATTTCGTTAATTGTAATGTATTTGTGGCGTGAGGCAAAATTTTTCGTCATTTTTGTTAAGAAACATCCCATTTCCACAAAATATTTGACAGTTCTTTTTGCATATTTCATCACATTTTATTTAAACTACTTTTACTTATTATTTCTCATAAATTTCCGCTGATTTTATGACTTCTTCTGACAGGGGTACAGGTCTTTCCGACCCGGTCCTCCCCTGGCACCACCACTGCATGTATCGGGCACTTTCAACTGTTTCAAATTATTGTACATATTTGAAACAAGACTTAAATGAATCAGTGGGAGATGTACTAAGACCAATGTTTGCAGTTTCATCATAAAACATATTTCCAGGCGCAGCGTTAAAGCGATTTAACAAAAAGTGTTCTATGAATGATTGAATAAATGGATATCTTCATGAATCACTTCCACCTTCTCCTTTTTCTGATTTCATTTGTGGTGGAGATTTTGTTACATTTGAACCCTCTACACCATAAATTAAGACAATCAGAAAAAGACAAAGGAGAGCCGGTCCAAATTTTATGACAAGTCATTTCTTATCTTTCTCTGCTTAGTTTGTTTTAGATTTGTCCCCTAGTTGGTTGTTCTTGGGTCAGTTGTAGGTCAGTGTTCTGTCTGAGAATATTTACCTTTTCTAAGCCATTTTTATTCATTATATTGACATTTTTATTTGTGGTGCTATTTGTTGATTCTCAGACAGTGCGGAAATCTTTTTACAGTTGATAATTTTCTGTGAAACCAGTCTTGGAAACAGTAAATAAAATGTTTTTGGTTGTGATTCATTACAACCTGCTAATTATTGTAAATAAATTTGTTATAACACCTGTTTCCAACACTGGTTTGATATAAGTCAATAACTGTCCTTGGAAGACAAAATTTGTGTTTTTCTTTTATAAAAATGAGATTTTCGCAGCTATTATAATAGGCAGGTAAAATTAAATGCATTCAAAATGTAGTTTATAACATAAACATTGATATTTATAGGAATGTTCACATTTTGAAAATACTGCTATGACAGCAAAGAAAACAATATTACAATCTACGGAAAATTCTCTTCTGTGGATTTATTTGTTCAGTAACTGAAGATGAAGAAAATGCAGAAGGAATGAAAACTCCCAAAAATAAATGAGAATGGCTTGGAAAAACTACATCCTTCGTCATAGCAGTGTGGCAATAGTGTATTCAGAAATCAAAAATATATAAAATGTTGAACCAATAGTATCGTAGTAGTTGCTTCACTTTCGATAATGAATTGTGACTTAAGCAAAGTTGCAAGTCAGCTGATTGAATAAATTTTCTCCAACAGGTTTGATATTTTGAGTGATTCAAAAAGCAGATTGTGATTCCTTTCATCTGCAAATTGTCACCAATCAATATGGTTTACACAAGAAGTAAACAGAAAAGCAGGTAAGTTCATTCTGGAATAAACAAATTGACACTTATTTTGGAGGGTTGTTTAGAGAACATTCTCATGGGAAAAGGTACAAAAATGCCCATAGCATGTTAATTGTGCATCAAATTTCATAATTTCTCTTTTAAAGAAAACTTCAGGTGTTTTGACATGAATCTACCAACTCGATTTAATTTTTTTTTATACGTACCTGCCTTTTAAACAGTAAATTCCTCCTCTAGTTATTCAACAAAAACTCTCTGCTTAGTGCTGCTGCCCTGTCTCACTCACAAACTTCTGTGCTTTAGAATAATTATGGAAGTTGGTGAGTGAGATCTGGTATGGTGGCGCTGGACCGTTGTGCTAAGCCAAGAGTTTTTGTTTAATAATTTGAGAAGGAATTGTCCATTTAAAACAGACTGAGTAAGTTACCTTTGCTTGTAATCTTAGTTTTTATACACAATTTATTTATAGTTTGTAACCTGGTGGATTTCTTTAAGAGTGAAATTATTTTGAGATGTTCACTGTTGAAATTGTTTACATTGGGATCATAATGCTGAGGAAATAGGCTTTTAAAAATTGATTTTCTGTATCTTAGGCATAAATATAAGTTATAGCAATATTCCAGCATCTATAAATTATAAAATTGTGGCTCAGTGGCTGAAGCTATCTAGCCTATTGCATTATTAGAGATTAGAGAATTTGCTGTGTACAAGTTTTTCATTTCATCTAAAATTATAATTCAAAGTCATAATTTTCTACTTTCTATTGAATAGTGCACCTTCTAGCCCAGCTAAGGCATCATCAAGTAGAGGTCGTAATGCAACATCAGGCAGTACTACTACTCGCAACACCAGGACTCAAAACAAGAAGGAGAAGAAGGTTGGTTCAAAATAATGTTGTTTAACAAAAGATAACTTTAGATTTGCAGTGTAGGGAAATTTTAGCCTTAATTTTCCAAAGGAAAAAAAGGCTTATAGGACGAACATGTCTGTCTGCTCCACCCCCTATCTCTGTAACTGCTCCGATTTTGACCTAATTTCCAGGATAGTACCGGTATCTGTATAGGCATATACAAAAAGTTCCGTAGTCAAAACTGACCTTGGTTTTGATTTTTTTTTTGTTTTCATCTTCAAGTCAAAACTTTAACTCTAATTATTTTCGGAACTACTGGGTGGATTTTAGTGTAATTTTCAGGATTGTAATAGTTCGTATGCACATGAAAAAAGTTCCGTAGTCAAAACCGACCTAGGTTTTGAATTTAAGAGCATGTATTTGTAAGAATGGGGCAAAATCCTTATAGTGGCGAAATGGGAGGTCAGGGATATGAATGAAATTTTTTTTGTGGAATATTCATACAATTCTAAGACTTTGACCGCAAGAACCAATGTTTTGTGATCAATAGGAGCTGAGATATTAAGTGCCGAAGTTGGGGGCATGGCCTATTTTAACAAAATTTCAGAATTTAATATCTCATACTTCCATGGTTCATTTGCCCACAGTTCTGTTTCTTTTGATTGTTAGAGTACATAAAGGACTTAAGTATAGGAATATTTCATTAACTGACTTACTTTTTTACATTATCAACAGTTAAATAAATTCTTGTCACCTTAAACCATATCAGTTAAATATCTATTTAAAATTTATGCTTTTACTATATCCCTAATAAATAAAAATTATTGTAGAAATTATAGGCAGTTGTAAAGATAGAGATACCTGAAAAGTGCAGAATAAATTGATTGAAGAATAAAATCTTTATGAAAAGATGTTATAAATTAGGTCTTGCAATCCCGGGATACTGGCATCCAGAATAGCGATACCGGTATTAAAATTATCACTTTTTTCGTTCTTTTTAGTCACTTATTATTCAATTTGTTCTTAAAAATTACAGAAGTAATGATTTTGAGAGTTAAAAAATTCATATTTTTTATCGCATCACTCTATCTGTGGTGAAAGTGAACATACTAGTATATTAAATTTCAAAAAGGTTTGATAGACAGTCTATTTTCTGGAGGTTTCCAACATTTTCTTTTAAAAAAAAGGTACCCCGGTATTACAGTATTTGAATACCGAAGTACCGGTTTTGAAAAAACACTCCGGTATTGCAAGCCCTAATTAAAATGTTTTGACTTTAGTAAGTCATAAACTAAAATTTTCCCATATTTATATTTCAGTCTGACCATAGAAAATCAACTGAATCAGAAGATTCTGCTGGCAGTGATATAGTATTGGATTTAGATGATTGTCCAAGTGTTTGTAGTATTGATATTGATTCTGATGATGATAGAAATGAAATGATTGTATTGGATGAAACTGGTGACGAGGAGGAGAAAAAGTAATTAAACATGGTTGGATGAGGGGTTGCGCCCGACTCAAAAAAAGTTGTACACTTGATTTCGATTTCGGATGATTTTACATAAAAAGAAATTCTATGAAATGAAAATGAAATCATGTGAAATCAAACGAAAATCATGCTGTTCGATTTTACTTGATTTCGTGTGATTTTGCTTGATTTCGTGTGATTTTGCTTGATTTCGTCGGGCCTTCCCTATTTGGCATGTAAATAGTCTTCATTGGAGTAAGGATGAGTTGCAATTTGTCAACAGTTATCAAAGGAATTCATTCAGCATTTAGACCTATTGTTCTTTGAAAATTTCAATAATATTGTCGTTTAGATGTAGATTTGATGGCATTATGTTATAAAAATGTTAAGTAGCCTTCCAAGAAAAGCAAATTTCAATTGTTCGACTCTACTAACACTCGTACTATATAATTTTGCCATTATGATTCTTGATTATTTTCTTTACGAAATCTGAAAACCTATGTGATAGTGCAAGTCCAAATTTAAAAAATACGACTTCTTGTAAAACCTTTTAATCACATTACCGTACTGTATGAGCCTTCAGTTCACATTTTTGATTTGGAGTGTTTTTAATATATTATTTCATTGAAAGGAAATTGTATTTAATTGTTTTAAAGTTTTAAAAATGTGTTTAAAAAATTCTGCCGGTTTCTTTAGAGTTCCTTCACCAAACTACTATTCTTATATTTTCAGAGTCATTGGTGAACCTATAGAAATCCTTGATGATGATTTCACTAATAATGATGATGTTTCAAAGGATCAGAAACTTTCAGAGGTTAGTTTAATTATGTGGGAATCAAATTATTTGGGAGTTTAAAAAAAATCAAACTTTAAAATAGTTTACTGCTTACAAATTTATGATTGATAGAATAATTTAGCAACCTGGATTTATTATAATTGTTTGGGTAGGACAATATACGTATAGTTTTTTGTTTTCTCATGGTTTTAAATTATTTCATTCCATTGACTACATTATTCTAGAAAATGTTGTTTAATAGACATTTCTAAACTTACTGGTATCATAGACATTGAACTGAAAAAAACTCAAAATGAAAAAATACTTATTTAGAAAATATAGAGAAAGAGTAGATAGTAGTGTTGTACATGTCACTTGTTTTATTCTGAATTAATTATTTTGAATGTTTGATGATTATCACAGAAATTACCTGAGGTTAATGCATTAGTTACTCAATAAAAATCAGACACCAATACTTGAATTTTTAGTTTCTGTACAGTTAGTCTTATACAGCTCTGCTATGTTTTTGGTTCAAATTTCGAAGCTACCAACGTTCCAGAGAGAGCATCCACCCTTGTAGTGTACAGTGATGCTCCCTTCAGTCATTTCATACAAGTCTGATAGAACCCTGTATTCTTGATTGCACTTGTAAGGAAACTTAGGTGCTCTCTTTGGGGTTTAGTCACTTTTATATTTGAAGTGAATAACAGTCTATGCATTTCATTAGTCTAATAATACAAGTGAAAATTCTTTTCTTTAGGTACCAGCAGCTATATTAACTGCAGAAGAATCATCTGATGAAAATAAAACTAGTAAACAAGTAAAGGAGAAAAGCAATGCAGGCATAGTTGCTCCTAAAGAATCAGAAAACAGTAATGACAGCCATGACACTCTCATTCTTGAAGATGAAGTAGAGGAAGGAAATAAACAAATGGCTGAAAACATATCAGATGAACAACAAGAAGAAATTGAAACTAAAGTAGACAAGGAAGATCAGTCTACTTCACTGATCA
Organism: Campodea plusiochaeta; assembly: GCA_034698565.1. Classification (NCBI taxonomy): domain Eukaryota; kingdom Metazoa; phylum Arthropoda; class Diplura; order Rhabdura; family Campodeidae; genus Campodea; species Campodea plusiochaeta. The sequence goes on along the minus strand of JAQIWE010002293.1, from coordinate 7,125 downwards.
ATATAAGCACAGATGAAGAAGTGAGCATGATTATTCAGAACGATACCTCTGCTGATAAAGTAAACAAAGAATCTGAGGTAGTTGCTACGAGTGATGATGTAAACAAAGATTGTGAAGTATCTGAAAACACTGCTGAGAAATTAAACAACGATAGTGTAGTTTCTACTGCTGTAGTAACTTCGGAGACTGAAGGAGAAAGTATTGTTGGAGTAGATAAAGATAAGGAATTGAATAGTACTGTGGAAGATAAAGATAAGGAATTGAGTAGTACTGAGGGAGATAATGATAAGGAATTGAGTAGTACTGTGGAAGGTAAAGATAAGGAATTGAATAGTACTGAGGGAGATAAAGAATTGCATAGTACTGAAGGAGATAAAGATAAGGAATTGAGTAGTACTGAGGGAGATAAAGAATTGCATAGTACTGAAGGAGATAAAGAGGAGAGTGATCAAATTGATTACAATATTCAGATAGATGGAAGCCCAAAGAAGGTGAGTCATGCATTTTCAGTAGTGTCATGATTCAGATGTTCTTCTTATGATTTATAAGTTTGTAAATAATGTATCACTGCAAACAATCCTTTTTCTTTTTGCACTTTCGTTTCTGGAAGAAATAATGTTCAGAATGTTGATTCACTAACCTCCTCTATTACTTACTGCCTGCACGTTCAAGTGAAAACAGCGGCCTCAAAAACTTACCAATGTAAGAATCGTCTCTAGTAGAATCTGTTTGGAACTTAACTTCTTACAATGATTATTTGAATTGGAACATACTCAGAGAGTTCAATTTACCATTTTTGGCACCATTTGAGACAAAAAATTGTAAATTTTCCATCCACAAGATTCCATTGCTATTTCAAGGAACTTACAAGCAGTAAGAAATAAAGAAAGTTAGTGGGAGATCAATGCTATATTTTCAAATTAAAGTTAGCTAATAACTAATAACACCTTATTATTATTAGTTATTAGCTTATTCAGCTAACAACTAAATGCGTTGACATTAGATTATCAGAATAAAAAATATAATTAGATATGATATAGTAATTTTAATTGTTTTCTCCTTTAAATTGTTTTAATCAGCTTCTGAATTTTGTAAGTTAACCATTAAGCTTATTCTAGCAATCTCACCTCGACATTTTTTAACCTTTAAATTAATCTGATTTACTGCCATTTTTTTAATTTTTAAAATGATGTGGTTCAGATGGGCAATTCAAAGTCATTTCTTACACTAAAAGACTAAAATTAAAAAAGAGTACATGAATTTATGATAAGTACATTAATTATAGCTTTTAAATTGTTTACAAAATGAAAAACATTTGTTAAAAGTAAAAGTATGATTGTTATATAATTAATTCTTCTCTGGTGTGAAGCATGGTGAGAGTAATGAAGTTGCATCAGAGAGCATCTGGGCATCAACATTTGGTGATGTAGAGGCAACAGATGAAATCCCATTGTTATCAAACTACTCTAATGATAGTGTTAAGCTTGAGAATGTATCATCAGATGATATGAGTGAAAGTGATGAAGATTGTGATGATTGTGTGATTGTTGAAGGAAATAATACTGTGGTGGTCATTGACCTCGATGAAGAAGAATGTGTGGATATGGATGTGGTAAGAGTTTATGTTATTCAATTCAGTTAAAACTTTTATCAAAATCAAGTACCAATAAAGACTGGAAATACCAGTATTTTGGTATTATCACTTTTTTCATTCTTTTTAAGTTGATTGTTACTTATTATTCAATTTGGTTGTAAAAATCACTTAAATCTCACGATATTTTTTATCACTTAATTCTTAACGGACATGGTATATCCAGGGGAAAAGTGAACATATCAACACTTTCAATTTCAAAAATGATTTGATAGACTATTTTCTGGAGTTTTCCCAGATTTTCTTTTATGTGTGGATATGGATGTGGTAAGATTAATGGTTATTGTTGGGAATAAACAACAATGTTCAAGAAGAAGACTTGCACTTTATGCATTTATCATTACTATAATATTAGTTTTTATTAACCTATTAAATCATAAATTATCAGAGATCGCTGTATGGCAGGCTAACATGTAACAATTGGAATAGGAAATAAATATTTTTAAATTATAAAATAATATTTAGTACTATAGTATAGCATAACTCTGATACAGAAAGTGATGACATCGTAGTCCTACTGCAAAAATATTGCTGAACCAACTAACCAGAAGTGCAACATTGACTTGCATTGTCATATGGTTAGTTTTAAAATTGTATAATAGTGATGCCATCATGTTCTGTAGCAGAAATACTTACTGTATATCAGTGATAATTAGTGTTTGCAATCTCGGGATTCCGTTGAAATTAGTGATTGCGAAATCCCGATATTGACATCCTTGAAATCCCGGGATTTCAGGAGTACCGGGTACTAAAACTCCTTTTTCACACTTTTTTGTAAAGAAAAACAAAGTTTTTGCATGTTTTCCCTATATTAATGATTTATATAATAAATTTATGTGTTGATGTACATGTAGCTTTCAAGGGTGACAACAAGCTTTCAAATTACAAAAATCGATCGGAAATAAGTTAATTGCGAAAGTTTTCCCTACCATCGGTTGCCACTTATATGGACAAGACGGTCTATACATTACAATCGCATTTAATACAGGGGTATCTAAGGGAATTTTATATGTGTTGTACACGAAAATAAGCATATTGAAATGTAGATTTCAAATATTGAGACAAAGTGTCTATTGTGTTATGTTTTGACGTAGGCCTAATATTTGAAAGAATGAAAACTCGACGATTTATTTCTAACATTCGTAGCGCTTTGATACAATAAATCATTAAAACTTCGATGCTTTTACATCTTTACTCACGTGTATTATTGATAGTCTTACGCCTCGTTTTCTGCCGATTCCGAAAATGATTAATATGTCTAGTTTTGGAAGTTCTTTTATATCTAAAGTTATGATAATTACATTTCAACTTTCAAACATTTTACTTGAAACACGGTATCATGGGTAGAAAAAGTGTGGTAATCTGGTAATATAATTACCGGGAACGGATCCCTACCATCGGTAACAAAATTGAAAAAAAAAGAAGAAGGAAAGGCAATGAAGAAGGAAAGATCGCGAATGTGTTTAAATATTTAATTGAGCTTGCTTGATCTCGAAATATACTTCGTTCTCACTCACAATATCGGAAAATAAACTTTGTGGAGTGTGTTTTATTGCCAGCTATTGCCCCATTGGGATATAGATAGTATTTTTTCTTTATAGCATCCTTTTTGTATTAGAAAAAAGAAAAGTCAATTCAAAGTAAATATCTCTGTAACATCACTAGATGTTTGTACACGTCCTCTTTGATAATGCCACATCGTCGTTCCCAATAAACACACGTAATCGTTCTCGGTAAAGCCACGTCAGCAATCGCGATAGGAACACATAGTTGTTCACGATAAGTCAACGTCAGCGTTCCGGATAAAGACACGTAATCGTTCCCGGTAAAGCAACGTCAGCAATCCCGATAAATCTACGTCGTCATTCCCGACGTTATATCATCGCCGATAACATTACTTTGCACACAAAAATATTCGTTGTTTCATAAACCATTATCGACAATATTGCTACCATGATAATGACTTATGTAACATAATTTTATCAAATTTTCATGCTGTAAAACAAAAAGAAAATGTGACAATACTTTGTAGGGATGAGACCGAAGCATCGAACTTCGACGAATCAGTTTGTCGATTGGAAAAAAATTCGGCGCCGCTTTTCTAGGTATTACTTCGGAACGGGGGGAGGAAATGTCGCATCAATGCACATATGAATGCACATATGAAAGCTCTCGAAAACAGGAACAAATTAGTAACAAGAACGATCATTTTGTCATGTTTCTTCATGAATGAACGTATATTTGAAGAACACGTTTTTGGTATTTGAAACTATAATTTGGTATTGAAAACCAAAAGATATTTCCGATTCCGAAATTTGCTAAACTTTCAAACGCATATCATTTCCGTATACTTTACCGTATTAAGACGTTTTCCGCACCTTATGCGTTTTTTCCAAAGCTATTCAATGTCATTTATGTATTTTTCAAATTTCGACATTCAGTGCGCAATTGTTCTGTTTTTGTTGTCTGTTTTTTTTTCATTTTGTCTACGAACGGTGTTCGGACGTCAAATTTGATGAATTCGTCGCTATTCTCATCTCAAATACTTCATTTCTCACCTTTCTTGATTACGAAATCGGTTTAAAAAATCGCCGTACAAAAGGAAAAACAATCAATATTCCATAGTTAGCATTTAATTCTGTTGATGATCGGTAAAAAATTTAAAAATCGGGAAATATCATCGGGAATGAATTTTTTTGTAAAATCACGTTACCGGGAACAAATAGAACATTTTCCACCCATGCAAGGTATTTTGGGATCGAATTAAGTAGTTATTATTTAGGCCTGGAGACAAATGGAATCATATTAGTTATATGTATTTGATTAGAATATGTTTATGTTTAGGATGATAGTGAAAATGAATCAGCTGCTGCTAATCTAATACAAGTGAATGAATTAGCTGAACAACAAGAATTGAATGAAATGAAAGAGGCTGATGAAAGTGCAGCAATAGAAGAAATGGAAAATGAAGCACAACAGGTTAGTGTAACAGATTATTATTTGTAGGTTTTGGACAAAAAATCACCTCGGGTAGAAATTTGTAACCCGGGTCAAACTCATCTGCGTGCCATTCTTAAAAATAGCGGATTTTGCTTATTATTGTGTAATATTTCAGGAACCATAACACATATAAACTTGATTGTGGTGCTCAAAAGTAGGGCTATAGGGTCCTTGTCCTGAAAAATCTATATTTTGATACCAAAATGAAGAATGTATGTTTCATGGTTCTTTTAACCCTTTCCTTCATTAATTCAACTTTTTCCCACTATGGAGACCTTTTTATTTTTGAATATATGGTAACAATTAATGTATTCTGTGCTTTATAATCAGTAAATAAGCTTAAAAGTTCCTGCTGATATTTTTAAATGAAAATATTCACTGTTATAGGTCATCAGCTTACGTAATATATGAAAATATTTTCAGTAAACTGAAATTTTACTGTTACAGTAAACTGATACCATATTACTGTATATAGCTGTAGTACAATTAACTTGGGTTAGGTTAGATTATTTAGCATAAAATAAGCTGAAACGGCATTTGTCAGTTTTTAATCCAGTCAGTTATTGTATATATTTATTTACATAATCAGTAAATTCTTACTGACAGGTACCATTAACATAAACACACATGTACATAATCAAACAACATCAAAATGCTCAAATATATCAAAACAATAACATTTTTAATGTAAACCCTTCAATATCTCAATTATTACAATAATTTTTTTTCATTAATTTACTTCATGCCAATAGGTGGCTTCAATATGCACATTTTCTGTTTTACTATCTACGTTTGAACCGGGAGACAGAAAGTAGGTACTACGCAAAGAGAGGAAGTGCAAATAGAAATGTACTTTGCTTTACTACGCAAAGAGAGGGAAACCACCATCACCATTTATTTAAAATGGCAACCAGAAAAAATGGATCCTGACCATCAGTATCTGCAAAACTACTTCTCCAATAACCCAAGAAAAGTAAATTAAGAATAAAATCCTTTGGACAAGAATTAGGCCTACTTAGAAGATCAATAACTGTGATGACAATTATATTATATCTTCTCCTTCTCATAGAGCAGCCATTTCAGAATATGACGGTAATATTGCTCTGAGGATTTTTTTTTTTTTGACTTTATCAGATTCCTTGACCCCAAAAACCTACTTTTGGACAACAATCAACTGTTATGGCTTCTGAAATATTACACAATAATAAGCACGGTCACATGCCTGCCCATTCCTTACCATCTGGTCAAAACAGTCCTCCATTTGTGGGTTTCAAGGGTACTAAACCACCTACTGTTTAGCCTAAATTCCTCTAATATTCAGTGTACTGTATATTTCCATTTGATATTTACATTAATCATGTGAGATTTGCCAGTCTTTGACTCTCTTACCAATTTAATGTTAAGCAGTGTTTCCAGATAGTTTCAAGAGTTGGTGGTCTCTCTGGAAACACTGATGTAAGTCTGAAGTCTCATCATTTCAACAACTATCATATTCCAAACTGTATCCACAATTAATTTGTGAAATATTTCATAAGTTTATACTTGAAATCAAATCTCTTGCACTGATTTCAGTTTTCCTACTTTTTATGAATACTAAACATAGCCTACTAAACTTTTAAATGCTGTTCTATTATTTTCTCAACCTTTTGTTTTCCAGCACAAGCAGAGTGAGTTCTACAAGGGAACTAACTTATACAAACTCCCTTCATTTAAATCTAATGAAGAATGGAAATCTATTCAGTTCTTATTATCAGATAAACTTACAAACATAGCAAAGGAAAGCATTACAAACTCTGAGAACGATGAGACGTATATTGAAGAAACATTACCTAACATAAAGTATGATGGTTTTATTAATCGTTATGATTCACATCAGGCCAGGAGAGGATATTTCCACCTTTTGCATTCATTAAGGGAAACATTGGAAGATTCATTGAAACAAATGGAACATACTGAGAAGCAACAAACAGATGAAGGTAAGACTAAATTATGAGTAAACATACTAAATTTTAAAAAAATTCCATCATTATGTAAATTTTACATTCCAGTCAGGTTTACAAATTTTTAAAAGTTTCCCTGATTCAATTTTAAAATATTTTTGTTATTTATTTTTACTATGTTAATATTTAGATGGTTTTACCCCTAGCGGTCGATACAACAATAAAAACACAAATAAAAATTTGGTCAGTATTCGCAGGATATTTCGCAGGAAATCTATCTTCTATTCGAGGCAGGAACGTCATATACAAAGAAATGGACTCTGAAATTTCAACTGTTTTGAAAATTTTATAACAATAATTATCAAATTTAAATACCACTGCACTTTAGTACTGTATCACGCCACATATTACATTTTTCATGCAATCTAGTACATTTTCCGATCAGCTCTAACTCACTTGGTAAATACACGGAAAGTTCCATACGGCCTTAACACGTGATACCTGAGTGCTTTGACTCTTTACAATATACAAATT
>JAQIWE010002292.1:0-13533 GCA_034698565.1 Campodea plusiochaeta | reverse complement strand
AAGCACATAAAAAAGAGCGCTCATTTTATCAGTTCACCTGCAGAAAATTTCTGGTATAAAAAAATCTTGTTGCAGAATGATAAGAAACTTTCTGCTACTGGGCGTTTCGCCTTTATCAATAAAAAGGCTTTATCAACTGTACAATAAAAGTTTGAAAAGATTCACAAAATACAAGATGCTTAAATTCACAATACTAAACATCTTGTATTTTGTGAATCTTTTCAAACTTTTATTGTACAGTTGATAAAGCCTTTGTATTGATAAAGGCGAAACGTCCTGAAGCTAATTAGTTTGTTTCGTATAAGTGGTCAGACCCAAGAAATATCTTAAAAATAATATACCAATAAATGAAGTATAGCACCCCTTATTTTCGAAAAGGGGCTATCAAACAAAAACCAAATTGTTCAGGAGAGAGGAAAAACAAAATTTTAAAAACATAATGGCATAATGCTCTATTACATGTTACATAAATGATTTTCTACAGTTTACAATATATAATTATGTTATCTGGGGGAAAATATTTTGATAAATTCCAGTTCTCAGGCATCTAGTGGTCACATAGCCCCTTTTTGATACCATTTTAAAATTTAAATATATACTTTAAGGGGCCAAGTTGTAGTTAAAACCATTCAAGTTAACATTATTTTCAATCATTATTCGGTTTTACTGTGAAATTATTATGACAAAAACTATCAGGAATACGCAGGAATCTATAAAAAAAACTCTCAAGGTCAAAGAAAATGTATCCAGTTAAATAAAAGCTCCATTTAACTCAATGAAGCTTGTTTGACCTTAAGAGCTCTTTTTTTAGATTCCTTACATAGCTTAGATTGTTTTTCATAGTACCATTTAAGTTCCTTTCAAAATATTGAGACTCTTTACCTAGATTTTTATTACGGTACTTTTACATAGAATAAAAGCAGTACCAGTATAATTCCTGCAATACTGTTATTGGAAACCAATTAGCCATAAACATAAAGGGACGCACAGCCATTTTTCTACATTTCGAGTTCTGTTAATAGTATTTTCTATTGAATTTTTTGATGATTTTTGAAATTCATTAGTTAAAAAATTAAAAAGGATAGTCTCTAAAATGATAAATATTTTAAATTTGTCTTACTTTTGAGTGAATTTCCTCTCGGTCCAATAAGTAATCCAACAAAATTAGTTTCTGGATGTTCATCTTGTGGAATGAGTACACGCTCAGTAAATCTCGTTACTAGAGGCCTGAAATAAAACAGAAATAAATAAATAGAAGTTTAATACAATTGAAGCAAGAAATTGGATACGTGATATTTAGAACAATGATGTATGTTTTATGACGTAATTCTTCAGTTTTTAAAAAGTGGATCACATAAATAGGCCCAATGCTGGAAAGGAAAACGGAACAAAAAACTAATTCTTTGTCTATTTTCAGATTGCTAAAGAAACAGACATTTTTTGAATAGGTTCAACCAACTAAAACCTGACAATTTCTAATAGACAATAGTAATAGTTATAATTAGGCTAGATGATGTTAAGTTGTAAGTAACTTTTAAGTAAAAATTACAACTTTTTAGGCCTTTGAGTTATTTTGATTTCGAAAAAGTAGTCTACCGTTTAATTTAGAAAAAAAAATTGAAAATTTGAAAACATCAGATTGGTGCATACTAAAAATTATCACAAAATGACAGATTCCAGAGAAATAGCAGTCTGATCTAAGAATGAAAGATAAATAACGTAGTAAAATTGATATACAGAAATATGCAGCTTTTAAAATTTCTTAACAAGGAAACTAAGGATTCAAGATCCAAAACGGGGCGCAGGCATAACATCTAAAGGGAATAAGACCTAATTGATATTTTTCCTAGTAGATTTTCTTCCTCTTTGATGCAAATCCTGTTTGGCGTTATTCCTATTTGTGATTATTACTGTTTTGGTGTTATTCCAGTTTGATTTTATTCCCTTTTAGTGTAAATCATATTTGATTTTATTTCGTTTTGATGTCATTCCTTTTTGGTATAATTCATGTTTTGTGACATAATTTTTGTAATTATTCCTATTTGGTGTTATTCCTGTTTGATATTATTCCTTTTTGGCGTAATTCATATTTGATTTTATTTCGTTTTGATGTCATTCCTATTTGGTGTTATTCCTGCTTCTGTCTTCTGCACCCTATTTAAATTTGGTGGGGGTAAAAGGAAGTGTGGTCTCATTTACGTGGTTTGAGGACGTGACAACGTTGTTCAAATCTTTCAACTTGCTCCTGAAAATAGATAACTCATTTTGCAGCTGTAAGAAATGATTGCCAAGAATTCAGGAAAGACGTGGGAATTTATTTAAAATCAAATTTCACGTCTACGTAAATTATATTGTATTACAACAAAAGTGCATCGTTCATTATAGGGTTCAGGGGCTTAGCCAGGATTTCGAAAAGGGGGGGTTATGCCAAAGCGATGTCGAAGACCTTCCGAGGCGCGCCACCATGGTTGGCGCGCCGAAGAAAATTTTGAAAAATTAAAGTGAAAACTACCCATTTTAGGCACATTTTACTAATATTTTGTAAAATATGAGACTATTCTCGTAATTTTGCTCGATTTTTTTTTTTTTAAGATATTTTAAGTTTTATCTTCCTCAAGGGGGGGGGGGTTCTGACCACCAAAACCCCCCCTTGCCTACGCCACTGATAGGGTTCCTAGGAAACCAGCCGAGACCGAGACCAAGTCTCGTTCATTTAACAAGACCGTGACGACCCGAGACTGGCACTTTCCAACGAGACCGAGACCACCCATTTTCTACGAGACAGATTGTCTGATTTTCATACTGTTATGTTGACTTTGTTATAGACGTAAGTCAACATAACAGTATGAAAATCAGACAACGAGACAGAGACAACACGAATGAAACCGAGACCAAGTCGGTCTTGTTCTGAACCTATTATTATTATTATTGGAAAATGGAGAATTGGAGATGGTAGAGTTTGAAATACAATAACTCTGAATTTGACTTTTCTTGTTGTGAGACAATAGGAGTAATACACTAATATACCAGCGGGTGTATTATTCACTAAATATCTGAAATGACACTATAGTGCTGATGAATGTAGATAGCTACATGTACCAACAGTGTCGCAGCTCGCGGGACAATCTCACATTTCAGTAGTGAATCCTGCAATAGCGCAAATAGGGTAGAAATCCCCATTTTATTTTTTATATACGGTAATCCATTTATAGCACATTCAATATTTTCCTTCTAATCTTCTAGTATCGTTACTTGTTACTGTTACATTAATTTTTATTTACTACTTGTTTTATTTATGTAATTTAGTACTTTTCACGTCCTAAGTATTACTAAAGTAAAAGTGGTTCACTGGTTCCTTTAAATTTGAGTTCCAGCAGATTGCCTATATTGAAAAAGGCATAAAAAAGGACTCCCTCTCCCATTTCTTGAGTTTTACTGTTATACGGTACAACAGTAATAAATGTGGTATAAACAAGGGTTCATCACTGACCATTTTTTTTTAAATAAACAAACTGTAAAGTTTCAGTGAATAGTAGAATGGTATACTCCAGAACAATACTGAAATCTGATAGTGGAACGAATATATTTATTTTAGAGATTTATTATTGCTCCTCATATGAAGGGCAATTTCGTAGGTTGTAAAAACCTTGGTTTGTTTGTCATTTGTACTTGCTTACTCTAAGCTCTTCTGGTCCAGAGTAGACAAATAGTTGCCATACTGTGAAGAAAATCATTTTCATATAATGCAGCTGTTTTCTTTTATAATAATATATTATATTTTAGGTATTGTGACTTTTTTTTATTATAGGTAATATCATAATATTATGAAAGACAAACAAATCTCACTAGATTTATTGAAATGGAAAAGGTTATTTTTATAATATTTATATTTCTGTAATATTTATATTGATAAGAAAATACAGAAATTTTCACCTAAAATGGAGTTTGTTTCTTTGGTTTCCAACTTTTTTATATATAAATGACTACTGATTGTTACTAATATACTTTAAATATATTATTAATTGTAATACAATTCACGAATTTAGTATGCAACTCATTGTTCTAATAAATTACAAAATGCAAATTCGATAGTTTAATTTCAATTAAAACTTCATGTGGTACCATATACAGCACTTTTTTTTTCATAAATGTATCTACATTATTTGTCACTTTAAAATAAATAAATCTAATGTTTTATGATACCGATATATTAAATTTTCTGGTCTATTATTATTATGCATCATAACTATAGTGAAATTTTTTAACAAAACAATAGATTTAATCTGAGTAAGAAATAGTTATATACACAACTCAAGTTATCTGGTATCTGTCAAAACAAGTTTTAAATAATAAAGGGACAATTTGGGTCATTTCGGGTCACACCGGGTCACTTCGAGTCACCTGGTCATTTCAGTTTCAGGTCATCGGGTCAAGATTTCGTGACCCGGTTCATCTCTGCATACTTATACTCTTTTATTTGATTTTTTTAACAAAATAGCTTTAATCTGAGTAAGAAAGTTATACACAACACACACACAAGTTATGTGGTATTTGTCAAAACAAGTTTTAAAATCATAAAGAGACAATTTGGGTCACTTTGGAGCACCGGGTCACTTCTGGTCTTGGGTCACCAGGTGTTCCAGGTCGTTTCAGTTTCGGGTCATCGGGTCAAGATTTCGTGCCCCGGTTCATCTCTGATTTAAAATATTAGGATATGGTCAATTTTAGGTTAATACCGCATGGATTAGATGTTTCAACATTAAAATGTTCATAGTGATGGCATGAGACGAGATGAGATTTGACACAATCTCGTCTAGTCTCGTATGAAACATGTCTCGTCTTGAATTTTCCGGACTAGTAGGTCTCGTCTCGTTTAGAAGAAGTCTCGTCTCGTATTTTCGAGACGAGACGAGACACCAGATATTAATCTCGTCTCGTGACCATCACAATTCAAAAATCATGTCGTGTGCCGGATTTTTTTAATAGGTTCTTTTACTACTCGACTATAATATTGGTTTCACTCTCCCCACCATGGATACTGCCCAGATTATTACTTGTACCAATCATTTTGTTTGCTGGGTAAAATTTAAGAAGAGGGTCTATCACAGTTTTTTTTTCAGCATATCTTTACTACGGTATCTATCTTTATTACATGTTCGAACGATGTTCGGAAAGTCAACATATCAACAATGTAATTCAATTTTACTGCTATTTTGTATGAATGCCTAATTTCAAATTGAGAAATATCGAGGAACAGCAACGTTGTCACATACCGTATTTGCCACTGTCTAAATGCAGCAGCTGTAAATATGTTTCTCATGACAAAAGCAGTTTGTAATGTTTAATAATGATAAAATTAATATTTAACGCTTTTGGAATTACAGTGCTTGTTAGATTTATTTCGGTTCCATAAAGTATACAGAAAAATACACAGTAGTTTGTTTTTAAAGGGAGGAAAGTATTTTTTTTTTTAATTATTAGAGGTTTGCAAAGTATAGTCTATACAGAGAAAAAAAATAGTATTTCATTTTTTTATTATAGTTTTTTTAATATTGTAGGGTTACGCATTTTATTGTGCCTCTTTGAACTTTAAAGGAATCCTTTACAGATCAGAAAAGAAATCCAAGAAGCTTTCCGTCTTCTTTGTATAATATTGAACGAAGATCAAATTTTGGACGCAATAAAACATAAGATAACAACATTTATATTATTGTGCATCCCACTGTCTTAAATAACAACTTAGGGTTCCAACGAGACCAGCCGAGACCGAGACCAAGTCTCGTTCATTTAACGAGACGGAGATTGGCAATTTCCAACGAGACCGAGATATATCTTTAACGTTTAACCGTTATCGAATTTATCGATTCGATATTCGTCGAACTTCGATCAACTTTCAAAATCTATAAATTTTTGTAATCAGGAAGAAATCGCCCTTCAAATAAATATAACTATACCAATATCTAGCCATTATCGGATTTATCGACTCGGTATTCGTCAAATTCCGATCGATCGATTTGAAAATAAAAATGTAAGCTGGAATTATTTTCTGAGAATATTTTCTATAGATTTCCTTATACAGTACCTATCTTCAACCATTTATAATTTATTTGCAAAAACGAACAAACGTATCCACTTTCTTAATAGGCCTTTACACGCTGTACATACAGCATGTTCAATGTTGTCTAATTTATTTGGGATATATTGAATTAATTTTTAAACTTAAAAAAATTCTATCGCACCAACCTGATCATTAATAGCCTCCAAACTGGGGGTGAGGATAAATGATATCCCAGAATAATTTTTGGGTCACATCCGTTCACTCTAAACACTGCCCCCCAACCGCCCCAGGGGCGGAAGAATGAGTCTAACAATATTGTAAAATAAGAATTTATTTCAAAATTCGGAAACTTTGGAACCCTTGGGTCTATTTTTTTAGATCGATAGAGGCATCGGTTCAGATCAAGGAGACCCGTCAAATGACGCCGGTCCTGCACCAATTGAACATCCGGTTCCGGTTCTACGAAATGCCAATTTCATATTTCTTGAAAAAAAAAAAAAAAAAAAAATCAAGAGGAGTAAAAGTATTATACGATCCTTTAAGAGGAATTACTATTAAAACTTGTAAATTTTCTGAAATCCGAAGCATTGGGTATTTATTGGAAAAACCAAGAACAATATTTGATTGCTTCTAGTTGACGAGTAACTATTATGTTGTATTAAGAATGATATAAATTTGTCGTCACCTTAGCTCAGATGGTTAGAGCACGGTCCGGGAGGTCGTGGGTTTGACTCCCACATGAGTCGAAATTTTTCTTGTTCTTAATATATTTTTCTAATGCATCGTAGTTAGTTCACCATTTCATTTATATATATAGTATATTATTTTAAACAACAAAAATTTATAATATTCTGAAGTATTTGAACCAGTTGAAATTAACCGAACACTTCAATATTGAAAGGAGTGAAGTATTATTAGTTTGATCATATAATGAGTATTTCAAAAATTAATTAGGAAATAACTGCATTAAAAATGAAATAATGTGTGTTAATTACAGAGAAAAATAAAGTTAAGATTGCAAGCAGATAATTGCATTTTCATTTTATCCATATAATATGTATTCTTTATAGCCTTTCATACTTAAATATATTTTTAAAAGAAATAAACCTTCAAGAGATGCTTGATATCTGCAAAGAAAAAAATGTTGAGACTCTTGTACGCGTCTGCAGTATCAAGACTCCCGTCTCGTCAGGATTATTAAACCTGCAAGACCATGTCAAGCGAAAAAGAACTAATATTATAATCCTTAATAGCAGCTCAGTAAACAGCAATATTATGATCAACTTAAAAAGCAATAAACTCAATTAGCTTTCAGACAGAGCATAATTTTATATCCTTTCTAGTGGAGGTGGAAAAGTCATTCTACATTTTGTATCATTATCACTTGAAAATTTGAGTGAATCTGGTACATAATATTTCTGAACCGTAAGTGAAGGTCGTAAGATCTCAGTATATTCGGCTCGATAAAATCAAGAGCAGTCAGCTAATATTACACTGCAAGTATAATAATTTCATAACAGATTATGATTATTATACTGTTATATTTTTACCGAAACTTACTAAAATGAAAATACTTACAGCTGATTCCCCCTTGTCTCTTGGAGTTTTATGTTACCTGTTAACGAGTTAATAAGACGATCTGGCAGTCTTATTAAAATGGTTCTCGTGAATGGATGGTCTTATTGTTACTTTCACCTATATTCCTGTGGTTAGTCTTTTATGCCTGTCAAAGTTCAATAAGACGCATTATCTCAAAAAAATTATATTTGTATAATATTAATATATGTAACTTCCAATATTTTACATCGCGTCCAGTGAAATATAAAACAATTCCTGATTTAAAATACTTTAATATATTATACGAGTAAATAAGTAACTTTATTTTAAAAATTTTATTCTTGTCATATACACATTTCTTGCTCACTATCGGTTTTGAAAATCCGCCTGGAAATTAAATATTTTTCTCAAAACCAGAAATGTTTTGATATCTGAAAATAATTAGAAACAAGGGTGGCGCTAAGGGGGGAGTCAGGGGGTGCATTTGACCCCCCCCCCCCGTCGGACACGCTCTGTGGCTCTGACCCCCCATCGGATACAAGTTGTCGGACACAAAATATATTTTTAACTATCAAAACTTGGGTTTCAGTAATAAAAATAAGCACAATTTCGCGCTCGGGCTTAACCCTCGCAATCTTTCCATTATCTCCAATATACTAGGCCCATTGCTTTTTGATGACAGAATAAAAATGTGCAAATTCAATTTTAAATAGTATCGAATTATAGTAAACTACTTAAAGTACAATGTTGAAGTTTTTCGAGATACTTCCGAAATGACAATTTCCTTCATTCAAATCCAAAATTAAAAAAAAAATACAATAAGAAACAAAAAAATATAATACGAAACAAAAAATCAGTAAGAGAAAAAATTATTAATAGAAATGGTCTAAAATTGCGAGTTTTCAATGCAATTAAAAAATTCTTTGCCCGCGCCATCCGTGGTGGCGCTTCGCGGACGGTCGTCGACGTCGTCTTTTTCTGCCTTCCACCCACCCCAAATGCATATTTTTGTGTTAAAGTCACGTGCATGTACACTTCCATAAGAAACGAAAATATGTATTGTTTCAATATTTTCCAATTTTTTAAATACCGTATTTTAAAATATATATTTTAAGGTTTGTTTCAAAACGACTGACCCCCCATCGGACAGAAGCTGAGCCCCTGTCGGACACGACGCTAGCGCCACCCTGATTAGAAATGAAAAGCTAATCTGGTTAATATATTTTAAGGCGAATATTAATGTAATAAAATTCTTCATTTTTTTATTTTCAAATATCCCTCAATTCCCCTTTATGGAAGTGGACATGTTGTCTGCTGGTGAAGAGAAGAACTCTAAAAAGATCAAGGATAACCTACATCCATTGTGATTTGTTATAAACTCAACCCTCACTGTAAAACACTACTGTAAAACCTCACTGTAAAAAGCAATAAAACTGTCCAGCAATATAAACAATTAACCCACGCACTCAATATTTTCACCCTTGACAAATCCATTCAGCAGTAATCAGAAGCAACCATATACCACCCCCCCCCCCCTGGTAGTAAAAAAACCTTTCGACATCCCACTGAAAAGGACAGTTAAAATACTTCCATAAAATCCTGGGATAAAAAAGTACGTACTTCTTGACAAGGGTGATGGGATTAATCTTTAAAAAAAAATTAATTTCATGGGCGAGTCCAAAGAATGATTTTCCCGAGATGGAAATAATCAATGGAATGAAATTTTGAAAAATTATAATGAAAACATTCTATTTTGAGACATTTTTATATATTTTGTAAAATTTTGGCAAAAGAAAAATGTTTTATTATTTTAATTACATTCTTCTACACTTTATCTCCATGATCAGATGATAATAAATAAATAATTATGCAAATCCAAGAGTGGGTGGCGACGGTTGTGAAAAAAGTTTAATAGACAAGGAAATATGAAAATAAATAATAACGAATACCGCTACTACAATGGAAGTAGCAGTTAAATGGAGCGATAAAATATACGGTAATAATTATATATTAATTTAATTCTATGAAAAAAGAAATTGCTATTAATACTGTAGCAGGTGCTTTAAAAAATAATTCCGGTGCCGTAAATAATATGTTATAGGTGCAGCACCTATGACATATTATTTACAGCAGTAACAGCACTTGAATTATGCTGGCAAAAAATAAGATGCCGATGCTGTAATAATGGTACTGACATTAACATTTTTCGGTACTGAAACTATTTAATTCGGTTGAAAAATTAAAAACCCGCAGTTTAGGTCCACACGTCCACATCCACAGTGAATTATTTCTTATCAATATATTGTAATTAAAGCAATTTGCATGAACTATAGGCCTATATATAATAAAATGAGGAAGTGATCTTTTTATGCTTATTACTGAAAAATAATTTCTGTATTGCTTTAAAAAAATTCTGCTAAAAAACGAAAAAAAAATTATCTTTTTAAAACGAAAAATATCTTCGATCAGAAAAAGCAGGGCCGTTTTAAAGATCGGCGAGGCCAATGGTGGAGAATGTCAACGAGGCCCCTTGCGTGGGTGGATAGAGAGAGAAAATATTAAACATGTGCTTTGATCTTTGAATCAGTTAGGGGTCCCATTTTCCTACACACGTTTACCGTTATATTTTCTTTGTTCTCTATTGCATTTGATGTCTCATGGGACAGATAATCTGTGAAGGAAAACGGGACCCCTGACTGATTTAAAGAACACCTTTAAGGAAGTTGCAAACAAAGAACCGTGTGAGGCAATCCGTAAAGTCCCACCATGGTTGACACGAACGAAGAATTTTTTTGAAAAATTAAAGCAAAAACTAGTAATTTTAGATAATTTTTACTGATATTTTGCAAAAAAAAAATTGAGGAATTTGGCCTAATATTTCGAAATTTTTTAGATTTTTCGACAGATTTCTGATTGATGAAAAAATAATAATGATTAATAATTTTTTACTTACTTTTTTTCGACCTCTCATTACTGAACATCAACATGGTTTTATACCTAATAAATCTACCATAACAAATCTTGCTTTCTTTCAGTCGGAAATCATACATAATATGAAGGATAAATGTCAAACAGATGTTGTTTACACCGATTTCCAGAAAGCTTTCGATTCTTCCCGCATAATTTACTACTTCATAAACTTTCTCAATATGGTGTAACAGACAAACTTCTCCTTTTACTACAATCTTACTTCACTAATCGCACTCAGTCTGTAGAATATAATAATAATTTTTGTGTAATAAAATACGGTCTTAAACTTCCAAAAATAGATATAACCAAAAATAGATATAATAGATATAAATAATAATAATTACTCAAATACCCTTGATGTTACTTCTGACGTTCCTCAGGAATCGGTGCTTGGGCCTCTACTAATCCTAATGTATATTAATGATTTACCAAAAGTTATAAAAACTCCAAAATATTAATGTTCGCAGATGATTGCAAAATATTCAAATCTATAAAATCCGTTGAAGACCATTATTTACTCCAAGAAGACCTTAACAGTTTTTCTGATTGGTACGAAACATGGAAATTAAAATTAAATCCTATTAAGTGCAAAGTTCTCTCTATTAACTCCAAAGAAAACCTTACTCTCAATTACAATATCAACAATGAAATATTAAAATCAGTAAATGAAATTAAAGACCTTGGCGTGATAATACAATCAAATTTTAAATTCACCTCACATGTTAATGCCGTTGTTAAGTCAGCCCTTAGAGCCCTAGGATTTATTAAACATAATTCTAGATCTTTCTCCAACATTGTTACTCTCATATACCAAAAGAGCGTACTGCGTTTTTTAAATATGCATAATTATAATAATAAGGAGATATTTATTAGCAACATTAAGTTATTTGTCCAAATAAATGATAATAAAAATCTTAAAGCAATTATCCGTAAATAGGTTATAAATGATGTAGGCTATTATAGCCTACCACCTAAAAATCCCATCAGTTTTAGATATAATTGGAATAAAGTTGATTGGAACAAATTAAATTCTATGCTCAACAAAATAGATTGGAATGATTTATTTAAAAAAAAAAAATAAGTCAGGAAACATATTAGTGATCAATTATCAGGAATAAAATCATATCATCCTTGTCATTCAAATGCAGGTACGGTATGTTTATGGCAATGATATAGATTTATTTTTTATTTTATTTATTTATTTGTTTATTCTTTTGGCGCAGTTGGGCGATTTCTTTTGGCGCAAATTGGCGATTTTTTTGGCGCAGATGGGTGCATTACTTTTCCCAGTTTGGCGCAAATGGGCTATGTCCGATCTATCCTATTTCCATTGTTCATTAACGACATCGTGTCATTAATGGATTCTAAAACTCTTCTAGGCCTATATGCAGATGACTGTAAAATTTACCGTGAAATCAAAAATATCTCGGACTATGAGTTACTTCAAAAGGATATCGTTGAACTCGAAAATTGGTGCCAATCTTGGCTTCTACAACTAAACATAAATAAATATAAACTTATGTCTGTCTACAAAAATAAACACCCGATTTCATTCCAATATTCATCCATTAGTAAACAAACCCTTGAGAAGTGTGACAGATTTCGGGACTTGGGTGTTACATTTCATACGAGTTTCGGTTATAAGCATCATGTAACATGTATAGTAAACAGGGCAAACCGAGAGCGGGGTTGCTCCGCAATGTCCACATCCATTGATGTAATTCAAGTCTTGTAATATATGTTTTTGGTTAGAAAGAAGTATTATAGTTTACGCCGCAGGGATGGCCAAAAGATCGACCAGTCGATCTCCAACTGTTTTCAGATAGATCAGAATCGTATTATTTTTTATTATTAAAAAGTATCTTATTAAAATAAACCTGAGAAAACTATTTAATTCAAAGGAGAAAACTAGTAAAAAATCAAAAACCACTAATTGATTGTGAAGAGAATCCTTGGAGATTGAAGTTGTTGAATAACACTGTTACAAAATATGTGTAATTTTTTTTTTAAATGAGTGTGAGATATGTTTAAAAATGTATATTTTTTGTGCAAAATGCGATTTTTTTTAAACATGCAGTTTTTCTTAATTTATTTTCGTCGTTTTGTCGATAATTTTGGGAAATTGTATTGAAGTGCTTAAAAATGTATTAGTTTTGATTTGGACTTCGAAAAGTTAATATATTGGGTATAGAGCTCATCATCTCAATGAAATGGAAATATTTAAAGTAGATCGCTGTATTGGAAAGTCTGGCCACCCCTCTGTTTACGGAATTCATTTATTGAACAGACGCAGCAAATGAAGTTGGATCGAATGCAGAAAACTTTATTAAGACAGTATACTGTATGTACCAGATCACGTTTAACTTGCCACAGGAGATAATAATACAAAACGCTCTTACAAACATTAGATTTACCATCCATTTATCATTACCATGTTGCATCCACCACTCCACCTTATCATTTCTACGAAACATTCTTACAAATAATATAAAATCTCCAACCACACATCCTAACCACAACGTAAAACACGTATTTTCCTTCCATTCCGAAATACGATTTTGAGAACAGAATATTCATTTTACAGCTATTCGATCACTCGTTCACAACATTATTATAATAGCCGTATACGCAAATAAATATTTTGATCTCATCCAGCAAAATATAGTTACACAATCAGTCAATACACAAAATTACTTTCTTCTTCAAAATTCAGATGTGATTTATTCTTGAACTTTCAATATAACTTCACCTTCTATATTTATATTTTGTAAATATTTCTTTAATTTTAATTTTGGAATTTCATGAAATTGTATTATCCAATTTTAGCAGTTGGTTTTTTAAATTCATAACGCTATTTTATTTCTGACTCGATTTTTTTTTAAACAATAAAATAATGTTGTCCTCCACTGTGTGAAATTTTTAAGTCTATTCTACGCTGTTTTTGAAAA
>JAQIWE010002291.1:0-13535 GCA_034698565.1 Campodea plusiochaeta | reverse complement strand
GATAATATAGCAAACGAAACGTCAATCCAGTATTTTACTGTGTTTTGAAGTGGTCTAATCCATAATTTTGATATGAAGTATTAGTTAGAAAAAATTCAATACATAGCCTAGCACTAGAAAAATAATTTAAGTTTACATGCTTTCACACATAACACAAACAACAAAAAATAACTTTAGACAAGAAAAAAACTCCAATTTAAAATAAAAATAGAAGGTAACTTACAATACAATCACTGTGGGGAAGTATAAAACAAATAAAATTATTATATTAATTAAGTGATGA
Source organism: Campodea plusiochaeta (assembly GCA_034698565.1). Taxonomy (NCBI): domain Eukaryota; kingdom Metazoa; phylum Arthropoda; class Diplura; order Rhabdura; family Campodeidae; genus Campodea; species Campodea plusiochaeta. Next base: position 13,252 of record JAQIWE010002291.1, on the reverse strand, counting down.
CATGCAAATAAGTGTTCTATTAAAATTTCACGTAAAATTACAACATAAAAAACAAGGCACAATCTAAAATCCAATTGAACTAACTACACATCTCTAACTAACTACAATCATGTCTATGTTTAGAATTGCGTTCCTCATGCTTAATGAAGTATAACAACAGAAAGAACATGTAAATTAGGAGAGTTAATGAAGTTCTTACTCCTTCGATTATTTAATCCACCTCCTCCTCCACCTAAACCAAAAGCAGCTTGGAAAATAAACAAGAAAAATATAACAGTTTCAGATTACAGAAGACACGAACTTTTCACTGTTTTCAGAAATGGCAACTTTAAATCTTTTAAAAACACTCAACCTACAAAGAATTTTTTACAGTTTTTGAACGAAGAATTTTTAGAGGAGAAATTAAAGAATTTCACACATTTTTATCAATTTAATTACTTTTCTTCAATTGTTTATATATCTTTGTATTGAGTAATTGTTGATTATGTCTACAGGGGAAGTCCTCTCTCAACATTCCAAATACCCATACACCTATATTGATATCAGTGAAATTCAAGAACCATAATTTTATGGTATCAGTGAAATTCGAAGATATAAAATATATAATTATATTATTGATTAAATTATCTACATAATTATAAACCTATATATAACTTCCAATAAAACACTGGTTTTCTCAGAACTATGTTGGTTTAGATTTGATAAAAGCTAAAAAAATTATTCTTGCATAATAATAACTCTGGGGAATTTTGTAATTTCATATTTGAATTTCAAAAATTTTGAACATAATTTGTACATGAAGGTTATATTTTATTTCATAAATATTCTTAAAGCAAAGCACCTTGAAATATTTCCCATACACTATCATGAGAATTCCAGCAGAGTTGTAATATTTCACAATACTATAAATTGCTCTAAAAGAATATTACTTACTTGGTGTTCTTATAATATCAACTTGGTTTGGTCCATTGCGAGCAATAGTGGTGAATCTGTTAGGATCGGGTGTATATCTATCAACTATTGTGCCTGTACTGCCAGTTGGTAATTTACCACTGCTACTGTGGTTTGTCAGCTGCTGGCCTGCTGAAACAAATAAAAATAATTAAGGTTAAGGGCGTTCATGGATAAATATCTGGAAAATCAATTTATTCCTAGAATGCCAGAAAGTAATGAGCTGACAAAAAAAATTAAACATATTTTTACAAATATAATCATGAATTACATAACAGTAGGTGTCCCAGAAAGATCGCACCACCTAAATAACTTTTAAACTATTAATTTTAGAATATTGATGTGAATTGCAAACTTAGAAACTTAGGATACCACAAGAGCTATGAGTATATCCCATGATTTGCATTTGTTTACAACGAGAGGTATGATCAAGAAATGCCTCGAGTGTCCCGGGGGGACTACTGCTCTGTACAATATAATTATTAACATAAAGTTCGATCGTTAAGGTATGGTTAAAATTTAAGAATGACTAAAAATATATTGTACGAAAGTTTTTTTGTGTGTCAGCTATTTCGTCTCTGTCTGCAACGATTGTTATAATCACCAAGAAATCCCAGGCTGTGATCAGATGGAAACCTTGATTGACAACAGATGTGTTAGTGATTACCTGAATATATCCAAGACAAGTGCACACCGATCATCAAACACTGAGTTTACAGTATGAGATTTCGGCCGAAATGAAAGAAAGTTTTCGTCTCAGGAAGTCACTATATATGTACGACCATCCGAAACCAATAAGATGATCTTGGTTGTTATTTCCGAGAAGAGAAAATTGTTTAAAAATGAAGATGTCTTCTCATCTCGTCGAAACAGACATTTCTTATTTATAAGTACCGTACATATAAATAAGTCTTGAGGTGATGAGATCGAAAAGTCGATCGTTGTTGTTCTCCTCGTGTCTTCTCTGACAGCGAACAACGATCATTAGAACTTCTCATCTCGTGTTCTCGTCTGGATAGACACCCGAACGAAGAAACTATCTCTAGTTTTCATTACGTCGAAGAAAAAGAAAAATTTCTTGATCGAAGCATCTGTGAATCTATCCTATATATATAAAGATCATATAATACTTTAAAAAGGTTCTGTCTTGATCTTTGCTATAATAATCAAAAGGAGTAAAAGATCTTCGCGATTTTAATGGTCATCAAGAGTTGTCAGAGCATTTTATTATATGCCTATAACATATATTTTTCACAGTGTAAAAAAATGCTAAAATACGAAGATACGATAATAGTACGATTCTGTTTTCACGTACAAAAACAGCGGAACTGGGTCCTGTGTGGAAGAAATCGATGAAAATGCAACCTAGCTAAGATAATCAGTAATCGACTAACAGTTGATTTATAAAAAAAATATTTCACATATTTAAATATTACTTTAAAAGAATAACTTACCTCCGAATTCGGAGCGCAACTGTTTACTACAGCATGTTCCCATTGTTGGCCCCAGCAACCTTTTCAAATCATGTACAAATTTTAGGAATCCGTCTCACATAGTCTGAAATCACAAAACAATACAAAAAATTACAACTCAGAAAAGGTCATGTTTTTGCATTCAGTAAAAACAAAACAGCTTACGTAAGTAAAAGGTGGTATATTTTTTTCACCTTTTCTTTTTTCTTTTCACAGCACGCAAATCACGTATTGAGTTAATTTAATATAAAAAAATTAATTCGTCTTCAGCGAAACTAAAGCATCAAGCACCATCAATGGCCTCGACAAACCAGAACAAAAACTTTGAAACTCGATGGGTGTAACGATCTGTATTACGTCTGTCGGTTTGTGACAGCAATTCCGAATCATGTGATTTTGTTCAATTATCACGTGTAACATACATTAGCCTATTTACAATTTCTTGGAGAAATCTCACAGTTTTGTAAATTATTAATTGAGACAATATCATTATGATGTATATAATATAGGGATGTACAGATGTGCGTATTTCAGCTGAATTTTTCGGAAGAAAAATCAATTATTCGTCCCTATATATGAAGAAACTTAAAAAAAATAAGAAAAGTGTGTTTTCCAAGGTATTATTCACTTAAAGGAGTATATTTTCACAGCGGGAATAATCATTTCCAACACACAAAAGCCGTTTTACTTTCTTTGTTCTCTATTGTACTCGTTTTTCCAAGAGACCGTTAAGCTGTGTTGGAAAAGATGGCTTCCCGCTGTGAAAAAAACTCCTTTAATATATATCTTGGAAGGAAATACGTTACTTCTGATAAAGTTTGGTAGTTTTACAGCACTAACCGTTTAACTTTTAAAATCTTCATTTTCAGTTGTTTATGAAAAGAATTTCTTTTCAAAGTATAAGTTTCCATATTTGAAAGAAAATCATGATATATTGAGGATCCTTTACTGGAACTTTCATGACTGCCTGTATACTGTTTAAATATTTACAATACATTAAAGTATTCTTTAAAAAGCGGCAATATTTGGTTCCATCCAGATATCTGAAGTTTATAGATTCACAATAATCATAACATGTGATAAACATCTATTAATCTATGGATATCGCAAATACAACAGATTAAATTATTGCAGCTTAGAAATAATATAATAGAGATTTCTATATACGAATATATCTATCACTGAAAATTTTCTTTAAATTTTTGTAATTTATTTTTCAGGTCTCATTTCCCGTGTTGATGCTGAGAATCTTTTAATGGATCGTGAACCTGGATCCTTTTTGGTTCGTATATCTGAACGAATTTGGGGTTATGTTGTATCTTATAAAGCTGATGATAGAATTAAACATTTTCTTGTTGATGCTGCAGATGGAAAATACAGATTCTTTGGTGCTGCTCATTTACCACATAATACATTAGGTAAGATTATGTTTATGTTACAATATTGCAGTTTCTAAATTTTGGAAAAACATCGAAAGTAATATCAAAAGAAAACAATTGGTCCTTATTTTGATCGCTATAGTCAGTTAGACACAGTTGGCTGGATGATTCAATCACTTCTTTTCTTTTCAAACTGTAATCTATCTGCTATTTTAAAAAAATGAAACCTGTATGGTTCAATTTACTTTCCTTGACGATTTTTATAATCTCAAGTGCTTCGGAGTTCGGTAAATCTCTATCAATGAGACTACTATTCATTAGAGATGATTATTAATTTTGCTTTACTGATTTTGATTATTAAAAATATTGAATAAAGATTTAAATTAAGATAATTGGATGAATGTTATATCTCACTTTATAAACTTCTACAGTGTATTACGAACAAGAGTTACCAAAAACTAATTTATAACTGAGATAAGTGAGGCAATACAAGTTACCTTATAATTCAAAGATTAAAAAAGTTGCAAATCTATATTATTAAAAAAATCGTGTTTACTTCAAGTAAATTATTTAAAAGTCTAAATATATTTTTATTTTATTTTCAGGGTCTCTTGTCCACCACCACAGCAGATTCCCTATAACATTAACTGGAGGAGAAGTCTTATCAATTCCATGTCCTATGAGAGATATGAAACATATTCTGAATCTTTTATCATGAAAATACCCTTGTGTTTTGTTTTTTCTATTTATTTTTTATGTGATTGTGATATACAGAAGGGTATGGGTGTGAAGTTTCTTAATAAAAAGTCATCAAAACTTATATATTTGGTCAATTTTATTTTACTCTCTCAATACAAAAGAAAGTCAGAAAAAAAGAGAAAAAAATATTGGAATGTTCACTTTTTGGACACCATTTTCTTTGAACGTTTCCAGCACTGAGTTTTATATTTTGTACGTGAAATTTGTTCGTAAGAAGAAGGCACCACACTATACAAAGGGGAGATTGGATCCATGAGAGTTATTGTTTTTTGGACTTGAAGGCTGTTGCGATGAACTACCATCTGCCTGGGGGAATTAAAAAGAACACAGAAGTGATTATTTTAATGGGAATTAATTCATTCTTACCTGGGAGGAAAATGGATCTAATGTTTGGACGTGTAATGCAGCATTCGACATTCCTTGGCGACGAAATCTCCCTGCTTTTGTAGGGCTGTTTGAACTATTTACAGCTGAAATAACACAAATAGTTTGAATGAATTCTTAGTCTAAGTTAGAAATGTCGTGAAATTTTAAATTAAATATAGGTTTTGAAATAGAGTAATATTAAAAAACAGTGAAACAAACCTATAACTTAATGCAGCATTTTTGAATATATAATATTCCTCTTCTGTAGTACATTTCAGAGTATTAGAACTAAAGAATACATGTGTATTCTCAGTCAAGTGTACTAATATTTGATAATCCTTATAATAAGCTTTATTCAAAAGTTTCATATGAAATCAATGCTTTATCGGATTTACAAAAAGATTTATAAAAAAACCTGTCATTTAAAATAATCATTTCATATAATAAAGAATGTTGATATAATTTTCTCAGAGAAAACAGCACATTACTTACATAGGTTACGAACAAGTTTATTTTATACTTATTGATTTATGATTTCGTGGACATTGAACTAACATTCTCTATTGCGCTAATATAGTTGTTAAAAAAACGATAAAACAGGAAATCTTCCTTTTTTAACCATGAAATGATTTTATAATTTATATAAATCAATTCGTTAATGAATGCCCTTGATGTTAAAATTAATAGGAATTTGATTTTGACGCTTTCCAATGAACAACATAACAAGGCAAATTGGTCTGGTCACGTACCTGTAAACATAACCTTGTACTTAACCTTAATCGATTGTGAGTGAATGACTCGTCACTTGCAATTACTATGAAGGGTCACTAAATTACAAGAACACGTCAACATTTCATTTCACGGAAATGGAGAGGAAAGGGACACGTTTTATCAATAAAGCTTATATAGTATTCCCCTCTAATGAAAAGTACAAACTCAATCTAATTTGCTTTAATCATATCATGGTTGCTTTTTTTCTTACGCGTGCAGTGTATGTGACATTGTAGTTTGTCGAAAGTTATAATAATAAACATTTTTAAATTTCATTAGAAAATGATATTAATGACAAAAAAGAGTGAGAAAATATTGTCATTCACAATAACATTTAGTATATGCACTAATGAAAAGAAAAAAAAAATGAATGAAAAGACTTGAGGTGCAATAATCGTCATTTTTATACTGAAAATAATCATGTGGTTTATATTCAATAGCTGTTCTATTGAGCTGTTCTATGTATATTCTCTCTAAAATAAACAAACTCAGATTGAAATAACGTCTATATAATTCAGCGCTGGAGTCTCTGAATATTTCATATTATTTTGTGTCCTGATTACTAGTGCTGCCGGCGAGACGAGCTGTAGACGAGTTCAAAGCTAGCTCACTCGCTTAGACGAGCCGAGCTCGAGCTCTAGCTAAGCCTCTTCCAAACTAGCCGAGCTCGAGCTTACAGGAAAGCTCGCTCGCCGGCAGCACTACTGATTACTGATTTCCGAAGTGCTTTTTCCCCCACTTGAACAACAAATACAGAAATAGCAAAACTGCCAATATCTACCAAATAACAAAACTACCAATGGTAATACCTCTTTTAATAATATACTTACATCCAACTAAATTAGGTAGTGATATATCCTCCTGAGGTCTGGAAACTCTAGGAAGAAAATGGTCTCTAGCAAATCTTTTATTAGCAGTAGTTGTTTGAGTATTCATATTCCCACTTACACTAGTAACATTTAACACACCATTAAGTGCATGGTCATCTACTGATAATACACTAAAACCTCGTGTAGTATGGGGTAATGAATCACGTTTACGGAAGATACCCATGGATGGAGGACTCCTGGAAAATAGAATGGTATATGTTCTTTTTTAATTTCAGGTTATGATCTTTACAGCAGTGGCAGATTTGTTATTATGGTAAGAAATATAGAGTAATATTATTTGTAACTTTAGTTTAGAGTTAAAATAACAGGTAATTTAAAAGTTATTCTCTTTTTAAAAATAAATTCATGAACTGCTAATGCTACTGAACAGTTACAAGTTTTGTAGAAAGTGTTAATAAAATAATATTAACTTTTTCTAGATACCGGTATGAATAAGTCAATGTAGCATTTTTACATAGTCTTTTAATTTATGACAAAGATCCCAACCCACAGGCAACTGCGACATCTTTTTCGAAAATATTATCGAAGTATAGAGAATAACTTTAAGAATCGAAAATCAAGTTCATATACAGTTGAGTAAAGCATAATAATAGTAAATTACTTAAACAAACAAAAATGAATGATTAAATACAACAAATAAATAATAAAAAATTGTGGGAATATTTGCAACGAAATAGTAATATAATTCATAGTCATAGTAATAGATTGAGAAATGGCTTAATTATTTTATATAGCACATCATAATATGAACTGTTATATGATGAAGACGAAAATGGTATATTTAACAATTTTTTAAAGTTTCCATTTTGCGGTTAGTCACACCACTGCATGAACGGTATAAACCGAAGAATAATTCTTTGTGAACTTTATTGTTTCAGAATAAAATAAAAAGTTAAAGAAGGTGTAATTTTCTTAATCACAAGTAATGACTATCGATACAAATGTTAAATAATTTATTCTTATACCTTCTATTTTTGTCTCCTTGTTGTTGTCTACTGGATGTTTCTTTATTTGTAACTCCTGTTAATGGTGCTAATGTTGTAGCTGGTGTACTTGGAGGTTGGAGAACTTGGAAGGCTGGAAGAAAGAAAAATATGTTCATATATTTCACATAAAATCCACTGAAAAACTTTCACGTTTTGGTGATAGCTCCGTTTTTATTATTACCGAATAATTTCACACAGAAAATAATAAGTTATTCACAACTTTCAAACTTTAATGATGTAATATCAGTTTGCATTGCTGCTATTGCAGACGGATTACTTGCACCAGAAGTTCTTCATTGTACAAGACTTATTCTCACTGATACTTCTTGAAATGTTTTAAGTGAATGTGACAAAATATTCCATTGAAACTTGAAAGAAGAAAAAAATCTTATTCGGGCCTGTACCAAGAGGCCAAGTCGATTAACATGGGTTTCATTTATTTAAAAGAAGAAATTTCTGTCAAACAGTAATGTGGAAATTCATCTATCTTTCAATGGTGAATAAGTTGAAGAAAACAATTTTTCTCGTAATCATACGTTACTATTGGGATAGCTGTTATTTATCAGTTTCCGAAGTGTATTCGATAAAGCTTTATCCATTTCAATATTTATAAATAAACAATGAATATGTGCAAACACTCAATCAAGAAATAAAAGTTAAATAGCAGCATTTGCAATTTAGTAGAAGTACAAAACATTATGATAAAAAAGCAATAATTCTTCTTTATAGAATCGGCATACAGTTTATAAAATCGGGTAACAGATAACACAGGCAAAATAAAGAGATAAGAAATGCCTTCTCCATACCTTTTGTATTGGTAACTGTAATAACTTCTCCTACATGAGTTCCCAAAGGTTGTGCCCAAAGTGGTGAATTTAAAAGTGATGGTGGTGTTCCTTTCCTAGTAACTGGTGCTACTGGTGTTGATGGTACTGGTGTAATTGATGAATCACTTGGAACAAAAGATTCTAATGGTCCTAAACGAAGACGAGGTTTTGGAACATCTGTTGGACTCATTCGAACTTTACGCATATTATTCGATTTGTTGTCTCTGGAAATGGTGGTAAAAAATATTGTATAAGAACTATCAAATTGGTTTTGAATAATTATAAACTCAGGAGATACAACACAATTTACTCTAAAAATAAATTGAAGGAAAGACAAAACTGTAATGCTTGATTGCTGGGTACCACCTAAATTGCAACATTTTCACCTATATTTTGGTGGAAGAAAATTCCATTAGAAGAAACATTTTCTCAAACTTTCATTTTTCCAACATGTTCGCTTTGAGTTGGTTAGCTCGAAAACAAGATACCAGAAACTAAACAACGATCTGAATAACTCTTTACAACAGTTGAGAATAATATTGCAATATTTCCACTTACATTGTTTTCATTCTAACGTCTTGTTCCATATCTTGTGCTCCAGTATCTCTGAAGAATTTCTGTTGTCCATTATTTTCTTTATTCCTCTGTTTCTCACGTTGTTCCTTTTCTTTTTTATCTGTATCTCTCCATGCTAATTGAGCAACAGCACCAGGACGTTTCTTAGAACCAGAACGATTTCCTGTGCAAATATGTAAATTAATTATTTTTTAGTTGTTATTGTATAAAAATACAATGAATTCTTACGTCTTAAGTATAAACTTAATATATTATGTGTCTGCATTATAATTTTTTTTTTCAACTCGATTACTGTGAATTGATGAGGATTCTCCAAAAATATAATTCCGACTACGTTACGATCTTGATGAGTTTTTTTACACCATAAATACTCTTACTTGTTTTTTCACTATCTTCAACTAACTTCTTACAAAATAAATTTAACACCAGTAGCTTAAATTTGTTTTAAATTGAGACAGAAATCAGTATTTAGAAATCAACAAACTTGACAATACAGTTACTTGTATAATCAGGTCAATAAATTATTTTAATACTCAAGCTTTTTGAAATAGTGAACCTATATTCAAGTTTAGTTAATAAGACTTTCCACCTTGATCTAGTATTGCCATCGATCTATTACTTATAATCTGATACTGTATATTGTCAACAATATTTTTAATGCAAGACGAACCAAAGTTAAATCAGAACACAATCATTTAGTATATGACGTAAATGAGTAACAATTATTGAAAATATCAAATTATACAAGAAAATATAATTTCATGCAATTCATCTATATACAGTAACCTTGAGACATAAAAAAATCTCCATTCTTTCAAAAAATATTTCTCTTCCACACACCAAAAAACGACAAAATACATATTGATTTTATACATTAATAAAACCTTTGTGTGCCTTTTAATTACCACTTCGCATGAAACCAACGTCAAAAAAACAAAAAAAAAAAAAAACTCCGGTGAGTTTATATTACTGCATACCTCCTTAATAAACGCAAGTAACCTTGTCGTTCAAATAAAATGTCCAAGAGTGAAAAATACTGATTGATTTAACGATAGGGAACGAGAGCATGCAAACTCAACATCAACAAAAAGTCAAAGGTCATTTCATTGTGGAGGAGTATATAGAAGCTTCTGCCAATCAATAAACCACACCAACTTTACGATTAAAGAACTCATCTTTAGATAGAATAAGGAGCTCATGAAAATTAAAGTACTAGGTACAAAGGAGTTTTTTTTTCTTTCGATGATAGATGTTTTATGTTTAATAATTTATTCTGTTTTGTAACTGACCTGTTGAAGTTCCAGATGTCTCTCTGAATTCTTGTTGAATTCTGGTTCGTAATTCAGGGAGGAAAAGTTCTGGAAAACCGTCATTACAGAAATATGGGTGTTGGAGTAAATCGGCACAGGATGGTCTAAGGGTAGAAAAATAATTGTTTTAAAATTGAGTACTAAATGATTAATATTATTTGTTAATACAGGACGTAGCACTAAAAATTATATATCAGTTCATCTTAAAGCTCGAAATTCTCTTTTAATTTAATACGTATAGGTTTCGATGAATTTCTGAAGTTTAATAGAATTTGTTCATCTGAGAGAAGCAATAAATAGATAAAGTTCTTGTTTTATAAGTTTATTCTACTGCGGACATTTTCAAGTTTTTTTTAAAGCGAGCAATACTTGTATGCAATGATATGTTAATGAAAATTTATTTAATTTGGCAGAAAAACAAAACAAAAATTTCTTTGAACTGTTACACCGATTCTAAAAGTATCATCCTTCAAAACATTGTCATTTTATCACCAAACTAGGTTAGTTCACTCACATTTACCAAATTGATTTTCACAACCCAGAACATCTCCTTTATTTGTAACCCTATTACCTTTAAACCTAGAATAAAAAATCCCCCAAAGATTAAAAGTTCTCTTTTCTATCCGATACGAATCAATACTCTCATTAGAATGTAAATCTAACCTCGAAGAAGGTTCGGGTTCCAAGCACTTTGCAAGAAAATGTAGTGCTTCTGTATTCCAATCGTTAAACAGCGCAGCAAATGGAGCAGTGATATCGCCTGCCGATCCACCCATTCCGTCGTCACTGTCTTTGCGTCGTTTGGTTTGTGGTTTGTCCAACTTGACAGCTTCCATCATGGCTGAGTTACGGGATAAAAGTTCGTAATGTACAGGAGCTAAGCGACCTGGAAATCAATGGAGATATTTGGTTTGGTATTGTTATTTCTTTTGGAGTTTTAGTTTATGCGAAAAAATATTTTTAATTTGTTTATATTAAAAATGCTACAATCTTCAAATTATTCCTTAAATAATAATAAAAAAAATCATTAAGATCTCTATATTCTGAAAATGAATTTTAGAATGTCAGTTTTGACACCGTAAAACTGGTGAAAATTCGTAATTACTGTAATAATTTTTTACTGAACTAACAACTTGAATGTGACATAGACATTGCAATATTTTTTAGTATAAAACAATAACTTTCAAAAGATTTAATCTTAATATTATCTGTGTTAAACTTTCTTCTTGTTCGCAAACAGCGCGGATCGCAGCTGAAATTATTTTACTATATACCTGACTAATATCGTTGAAACCTCATTACACTGAAACTACATGAAACAAGAATTCTTTATTTGGATAGGAAACTAGAAATATTAAAATTATTGATTAGTAAACGTATAGTATAATATATAGCACTGCTGTAATGCATTATTTTGTAATATCCACGGAGAGAAACTGAATATTCTTCTTTTTGAAGGCCCATTATTTTTCAGTGGGAAGTCCCGATTTCCAACACAGATTAAAGGTCCTTTGAGAATCGAGTACAATAGTGAACAAAGAAAGTGAAACGGAACTTGTGTGTTGGAAATCGTGACTTTCCGGTGAAAAAAACTACATGTTTAACGTGCATCATATTTCAACCCAGCATTTCTTTCTACGCGCATTCGACTCTTCAAATGAGGTTATATTGTAAGATATGAATGATATTGACTTACCCAGTCTTTGTGTAATATGATAGAGTTGATCAATATCTGATTCACCAGGAAAAAGTGGTTCACCAGTTGCCATCTCTGCAAACAAACAACCTAACGCCCACACATCCACTTCCCTAAACACAATTATAATTTTAATATAATTGAAATTAATTTCAAAGAGCATTATTTTCTCATTAGTAATGCGAAAAAGTTTTTTTTTAGTTTGAATTTTAAGACTGACTTTGCTGTTGGAGTAGGTCTTCCTGTAGTACTGTATATTTAATAAGAGTTCAAAATAAACTGAATTTAAAATATACAGGAAAGCTGAGAACTTAATCGCATTTATTCCTTGACCAGAATCAACGAAATTGTCAGATTTGCAGATTATTGTGCTGTTTTCATTAACTTCACCTGAAATAGACTTTCCATACAAATACAATATATACAAGCTGAAAATTTTAGCAGCAAAGTTCTAGATGTTAGCAGATCAAATCAGTCAACAACATTGAAGATTTTCATCTATTACCTAAGACAAGTGTGATTTTATATGTAATTTTCTCTTGAAATGCGAATACAATACCCTTCTATCAAAAATGTTCCAAATGTAAGAAATATAAATCCAAAATTAGAAATATTTATTAGAAACACTGAAATTAAATTATGACTTATAATAATCTACTTTTCCGTACAAAATCCTTAGAATATGAAAAAAATCTTCGACTTACCATCCATATTTGGTATCACCGACTAATAGTTCTGGTGCTCTGTACCATCGTGTTGCAACGTAATCAGTATATGGTTCTCCAGCTTGTGCTGTAGTTCGAGCAAATCCAAAATCACATAATTTAACAACTCCTAATCGAGATACTAATATATTTTCTGGTTTGATATCACGATGGATAATCTGAAAGGAATCAGGAGAAAAAAATGTTTATGGAAATCTGATATTGTTCTTTGCTATAAATGTAAAAGTCACTGCTACTTTTTTTATTCAGAAATGGAAGCACATCACAGCGAAGGCTATTGACTCGTATCTCGTAAGCACAATGAAGTTTTAAGATTTCAATTATATTGTTTAAAAGAATCCTTCTGATAATAAGTAGTATTCACTTTGTAATTATTCTTTTAATCTTTGTGGATTGACATTCTCTTCAGGAAAACGGTTTTAGAACTTTTAGAATATCTCGTTGTGTGTGAGACTGATATTATAGCTTAATATTAGTCTTCTTGATATAAATAACTCATATTATTTTTCTTACCTCCCAAAAATCACCGGTTTTGGAGATATTC
>JAQIWE010002290.1:0-13537 GCA_034698565.1 Campodea plusiochaeta | reverse complement strand
CTGCACTATACTTCAGCTATATATACATTATATTATCTTCGTACATTATAATTTTATCAAATATAATAGTATTGACAATATAAGACAAAAAACTAAAGAATTATATTATTCTTAGTATGAACATTATTACCATGAAAAAAGGGAGTTTTAAAAATTTATTGATAACAAAAATTAATTAATCAATTTTGCTGTTGTTCAGTCTTGTTCAAGTTTACTTTACTCTTAAATTTAAATATCTCGTTCGTAATCTCTCTAATATAATAATTATACGCATAAATACGATATATAAAAATAGACCTGCATTAAATAGTAATTTAAAACAGTTCGGTTAACATAATCCTTTATTTCATACACTATTTGATTGTATCTATAGTTTGCAGTTTCATAATTCGCTTACGTCAGCATTACTTTCCATCTAACATGTATAATAGTCCACTCTAATTAAAAAATATGGTATGTACATACAAGCTTAAGGAAGAATGATTACTAACAAAACGTGATGTTTTACCTTTGTATATTAAGTAGAAATCCCTTTGTATCTTATTTCATTTGATGTTACAGCGTTATGTAAAATTACATAATTATACAGTGGAACTGGAACATGGAAAGTATGATTATACTGTTATACTTATTTCTCTTGTTATTAGGATTATTTTTATGTTATGCTTTGCTGAATATGTTTGGTTTGGAAATTAAAATACTATTGTCTATAGCAAGGTATGAATGTAAATAAATTACGGGGAATGTGATAAGTAAGAAGATTAGCAGTTTACAAAATTATTTTAGAGCCCTTCTTTTTCTGAGCGCAATATTTTTGTACCAGTTTTGATGCTCTTTACTTTTTTACTGTAAACCATGCATTCTTGGTATAGAATTTCCAAACCGATAAATAGTGTATAGTATAGTCTATAGAGAATGTTCAATCCTTCGACATACGGACAATACAAATAATACATTTTAGTGAAAAAGTCATAAACTTTCTTCGAAAATTATTTGTTATATTGTATAATTTGCTTATGCAGAAGAAACATTTCTCTGCATCATGTTTTGTAAAACTATGGTTCCAACTGTAATATCAATATAGTGTAGGTAAGGGGGGAGCTAATGGGGTATAGTGATGCGTAATACACAGCTATTCCTACTCAAATGTCAACCTCGCTTTCACACTGGTGTACCCCCGTAACTATAGCAGAATAGGCTCTGAGCCTCTGACGACCGAGTAACAGTGATATAACTGTAATATCAATATAGTAGAGGAAATGTTACTACTGTACTAGGTCTACTCACAATCTTGTCTGTGCAGGTGGCAACCCCACCACCAAAATTGGATGCTGTGGGCCAATCACTCGCACATCTTAAACAAACTGATTACTGAAACCACAACGAAGAAAAGAAAGCGGACGGATCAATGGGCAAACGACTTTTAAAAAAAAAGTTGAAAACATTGGAAACACGTGGAACAATGTGAAAGTAATAGCAAAAGATAGAGACATATGGAAACTCTTCATGTAGGTCCTAAGTCCCTCAGAGGGATAATAGGAAATAAGTCAAGTAAGTCAGTAGGTAAGAGACTTTTCTTGTATCCTGATTTTCCTTTCTTTTTTTTAATAGGGGTTTAGTTTAATTTTAATAGTAATAAACATGAAAATTGAAGATGTGCAAAACATTCGAATTTTTTTTTAGATATCCTTTTTAGCGTTCATTTTCCGAAGGGAAAAAAGGCTTATAGGTCGGTCATGTCTGTCCGTCCCCCCGCTCTTATCTCTGTAATCGTTCGTCCGATTTTGACCAAATTTTCAGGATGTATAGTGCACATTCGGAAGTCAGTCCAAATCTACTTAGGTTTCGGATTTCGTGTTTTCATCTTCAGGAACTTTTCATGCTTCACTGAATATCTCAGGAACTACTTTGCGGATTTTATTAAATTTTCAAGATAGTATCTGTATGGCCGTATAAAAAAAGTTCAATAATCAAAACAGGCCTACAGGTTTTGATTTTTTTTTTCACTTCCATCTTCAAGACAAAACCTTAACTCTAATTTTTTCAGGAACCACTGGGCGAATTTTAACCATATTTTCAGGATTGTTTCAGTATGGCCGAATAAAAAATTTCACTAGTCAAAACCAACCTAAGATTAAAAATTTTAATTGCCATCTATATTCAAGTATTCCAAATTCTTTGCTAATTTTCTCAGAAACCATTTGCGGATTTGAAACAAATTTCGGGATCTTAATATCTTAGGCTATCTTGTAAAAATAGTTCAGCATTTGTAATTTATACCTTTATTTTCTATTCTTTATTGACCCGAACATTGCTACGGTTTTATTCCTAAGAATAGTAAGATACCATCCAAAAAATATTCATAATTCAAAATTAAGGCTTGCATTTTTTCCAAGGGAAATAATTTGCTGCTTGTTTCTATTGAGTTACGAGTTTCATTTTAATGATCCGTTTCATAGAAGCATAAATTGAAACGGCATCACACAGTTGCAACTAGGTATACCAACTGTCAGTTTCTTAATGTCATCACCATAGGTGAAAACAATTTTGAGGTATCAGGAGTTTAAATTTTCCATTGGTTATTTGCTCCTTTTTTGGCGTACAAAATTTTGTTTTGTTTTACAGTGTTCTGCAATCATCACAATTTTTACTTTCCCTTTCCCTTCTCAGTGAATATACGAATATTTGTAAGTAATTCTAACCAAATTTTCACCCAGCATGCACGTTAATATAAGTGATTGGATAGATGATATGACTATTGATAACAGTGTGGAAAGGCTGGTAGGTAAAGAGTTTCCGAGAAGTTATTACTTTATTTCTGAGGCGAAGAGAAACATTTTCGTATAGATACTGCAATTAAAAAAAACGGTCAATATAGATACCTTCAGTGTTTGATATAGTGAAAACTGTAAATTAAAAAGTAAATATTAATTAAGGGTTCCTAAAAATGGTATACTTTACATATTATGTAACTACACCAAAATTGCATACTCTTCCTCTGACAAATTATTACCCCATATAAGCATGACTGAATTTAAAATTCCCTTTATGATATATATATAGCAAACAGCTTAATGTTTTATTATATCTTTTTTTAATGTTAGAAACAGTTTTATGCGTTCCACAAAGTAAAGGAGAGAAGTATAAAATTACCTTCTAAAAAAGAAAAAAATGTTTATAGCTTCCCAGCCGTTTCTCTTCTTTAGACCACGGAAAGTTTTGAACTGCAAATCGTCAATGCTTAGTGTGCCATAAAACATTCTACGGAAGAAAATATCAATTTTGTCTTCTTCTACAGCAGCGTGACACAAAGAATTACGAGGGAGATCGTCGCAATAAATATTAACCGCATATATGTGTTCCGTATTGGCGGCATTGTATTTTTTCATAAAATTGAGATCGTGACGAATCACTTAATTGTTCGATTATTTTGTTTAGTTATTTTCAAAGTTGAGCGAGTTTATAGTATGGATACAGGAACTTTATTGGTTTAAATAAATTATATTCCACACATTCTGTTGTCAAATGATGATATTTTTTATTTAAACTTCTGAAAGTTTCATTCTGATGGAGAGCATGGAGAAATCTTATTCAAGAGGTGGAATAGGCGAAAGTTTATTGTAAGATAGTCTTACTAGAACATAACAAGTCGATAATACACTAAACAGATTAAAAAGAGGTTAGAAGTATTCGCGTTAATCTTCGAATATATGGATTTAGTTCATCCAAACACTTGGAAAAATTGGAATGCAACAAAATCTCTTCTACATATCACAGACAGAGATCAGCTTATAGATCGGAATGGCTACAATAAGAATGTATTACAGCCGTAGGTATAGTAGCTGTTGTACTCTAATACTGCGTCAATATGTGGCGAGTAAATACAACCGTCTAGAAATTCTTGAACAAGCAGTGATTGCATGGTCTATGGAGGGAAAAGAAGCAGAATACTTTAATTTGAATAATCATTTGACTTAAAATATACTAACAGCTTTTGAAGCAAGATTAAATATAATACTGACATGATACCTATATTACAGTGTCTTCTTATATCAAAGCTGCTGCAAAATTTTGTCTTTGGTAAAGAGAAGGTTCGTCTGAAAGTACAAAGTAAAAGGCAGCTGTATGGTACGAAGAAGCTTTAGAAATTTCAAGAGAGGTCAACAATACAAGGAACCATTTTTATTACGGTGATAGTACTAAAAATTCCTTAACAAAGCAAGCTGCTGACAACTATCGAGTCACGTACTTCAAGAAGCATAGTAAAGAAAGAAATGTATTCGCTATATGTCAGCACTGATATGGTCTTTCGAAGGTACTTGGCCCAATAGAAGTTCTTGTCAGTTAAGAAGATGATATTTCCTTGTCATAATAATTATTATGAATGTTCTAATCATTAATGAATTACGAGAGCGGTTCAATAAGTAAAGAGACAAATGTGCGTAGCCATGAAACGGCTGGTGTAACAAATGTATAAATTTACACACTTTTCAACGTATAAGTTGGCTATACATCTTTAAATTTGTTTCGTCGCTCTGTGATTATTATTGAGCAAATACCAACGGAAAGTTTGTCATGAAGTCTTCTGCAGTTATGCGCATTAGGTTTCAATGTACTTCACTGGACTCACTCTTAATTTCAAGTCATGTTTCAAAGATTTTTTTTTTCTGAAAATTATTGAGTTCTTGTTCTGCCATTATGCGCTAGAGAGTAAATAGTCCAGTATAAAGGTGAGAGCCCAATTTCGGCATAAAATTTGAATCAAGATGAAATTTTATTCAAATTAATACAGATATAATTATTATCTTCTGTAAATCACACACGGCATTGTAATTTTGATATCACAAAAAAAAGTAAAAGAAAAAACGATTTTCCTATATTATTTAGTGGTTGAATAGCTCATATAACTCATGTTTAAATAGTAACTTCTCAAGACCACTAATCATACAACAAACATACTTTACTGAATGTTTGATGGTTGTTTAATTGTTTTCATCAATAGTGTTATACATTTGTGAGACAGTTATACAACAAGATCGTATTAGAAACAAATGCTATACATACGAAAAGATTGAAATATGAATTTACAATGTTTCAATATACTGGTACCTGTAAAAACTGTTCAGTACAAGCAGTGTAGAAGATTAAGCAATATATAGTTATTGGACAACTGTAGAATAGTCACAATGTGTAAGATACGCTAATTAAAATTAATATGTCACTAATTATTCCTAGATATGAGAAAGAGTAATTTGTTCTCAATATCTTAGTTACATTACGGTACTTTTTTTTCAATGTAATAGACTAATAGTAATGAATTCTTAAAATTACTGGATTCTAAGTCACGTCTTATTCCTGATATTTGATTATACTGTAATGTAAGCTAACATAATTATTTACCTGTGTTTTATTTACCATTCCTTGAACGTTTACCCAGGTTGTATTTGCAAATGTTTAAAGGTAAAAGAACAAAATAGTCTGCGCAATTATAATTTGTCATCCGTTGTTGCATCTTTTGCGAAGCTTTAAAACCCTCATAATTAACAATGGTATACTCAACAGCCACAAAGAGTCCAATGTATAGCAGTCTTTGTGTTTGTGTACTGTGTATATTACATAACTGGCATTAAGTACGTTAGTCTTGGTTGTTTAAATCCTTCTCTGAAAACATATGCTATTATACCCCAGTCTGCAAATTAGGCATTACAGTGTTTTGCAGTGAAGAACCTGAGTATATTTGACCAGATTAAAGAGAAAAATATGAGCAAAAGTTTTTCAGTGAAAGAGAAATACACTAAGCAAAAGTAGATGAAGAAAAATATTTGTATTTAAAAAAATTATCGAAAATGATAGTCCTGTAAGCTTATTTTCCATCGGGAATCAAGGCTAAAAAATTTCTTTCGTCGTCGTAAGTGTTCATTTAATTGCTCTTTGTATACTTTAAATTAGTTTTCCTTATATATTTGCTTTCTTTTCACTGCTTATTGCCTTTATTAGTTGTAATTATAAATTCATTACTTTATACAAGCAATCAAGAATCACAAAGATTTCAGCGCTCGGATGATTGCTTTACTCGATTATGCTCAAGCTCCTTTGCCATATTCACTAGGAAACACTAACAAACTACAGTATAGCCTTTAATTTAGTTGCAAAATATCTCTTTCGGATAATACGAAACACGTTACTTTTTTACGTTCTTGGTTTGTATATAACACTGAGCGCAGTATTGTTAAGCTATTATGCTAAATCCATAGTATTACCATTCGGTTGGTTCTACAATTACCAACTTTTATAGACCATAAAGAAAAATCCCCCTTTGTATTACGGTTTGCGATAAAGTACATTTTGACAGACCTTTTTTATTTCTACTCTTTCGTGGAACTTTTACACTGTTCATTGTGCCAAACAAATCCAGGATTGGTATAGCCATGAGGATTGCTATATAGTTTCTCTAGATGTAAGTAACAGGAGCAACTATAATAAAACAGAATTTGTGTGTGTTTTTAAGTATTTTAGGATTGGATTGATTGATAATAAAGCGGGAGTTGTGTTTTCTGCATTACCTTATTATAGTACTCCTTTTACTTTTGGAATTGGATCATGTGCCTTTATTCTACATAGTAGTATGAAATGTAGAATCAATGATCATGTGACATTTTGTGCATTATTTTACTATTTGTGTTTTGAAATACTCTTTTTGTTCAATAAAATTATCTAAATTATGTTATTTGCATTTGTTTCGGGTTTCGATTTATCCATTCGTAGCGTTGTTCAAATCGTCTGTCTAATCAGCTTTGGATTGTTTTAGACCAGTCTTTACACACATACTATATTCTATAAATGCTATTATAAAACTTGAGTGCAATAGTTCCAAACCCGACTTAAACTAGTAGAGTTCATCATGATCCAACTGGTATTTTTGAGGTATAGCAGATCAGCACAGTTTTCTTCTTGTTATGTGACATGGCATGATTACAAGACATTACGGGTTGACCTTTTATTTTATAATTTTACTTTTGTTTAAGAACTTTTGGGCAGTTTATAGTGGAAAACATTCACTTTTTTTTAAGAATTCAATTTTAAAGAGAGAAAAATTATTATTATTATTATCTGTATACATGATGACTGAATCATTCGTTGAGAAGAGAATAATATGTTTTTTTACATACTCTGATTACATATATAGTACATTGACAAATGCCACAGAATAATAATACCAAATTGTTTGCAATAAAATATTTTCAAATTTGTGTTTCTGTATATATATGGTTGTCGAGAATGTCGATGGAATCCGTTAGCACGCTCATGACAATTTTTTGAACCAGTTTCTTTTGCAGGCCAAATCTTCTTATGAATTTATCCATGTAAAAGTTAGTAATCGTTCCTCTGGCTCCAATGTACAATCCGATAACCTCTACGCTGTTTAAATCGTATTTTTGAATAAAATATGGAGCAGTGGAATTGTAATGGAGTTGTTTCTCCTCGTAAACACTCTCAGCTTGTTCGAGATTATCTTCAAATCTGATTGTAGGATCTATTATGAAACCTTTCTGCTCGTTTTTCTTAAATGCAATAATATCAACAAGTTTGTTGGAATCACCTTATAATACTGCATGATTAACATATATTTGCAGAGTGCATGCAAAATCCTGAGAGTTTGTGTCCGCCTCAATATGTTTTCGTGCACATCATCATGTTTCAGTGCTGTTTATCTGTGTTAAGAGACACGATAACGTATTGATCTAACTTTAAGTACACACTAAATTCCTCTTAAAACAAAGAGTATATAAGAAACAGGTAGCGAACAGTAATGTTATGGTGGGGAATAAAAGGAATCGTTAGGAGCACGGAAAAGTGAAAATCGAATAGTTGTGGGAAAAGAAATCCTCTGTTTCCGGTTATAGAGTATTATAATTTTCGATTTTGGTGTTGTGGGGCATGGTCTTTTATGGTGGATGCTTTAGGCTGTTAAAATTTATTTTCTTCTTTTTCTAAAAGTAAATTATTTTTATAAAATAATGTGAGTAATGTTTATGAAACGTTTATAGTACTACTTCTATATCTCTTGAAGAGTATAGTAAATTGGTTATTTTACGTGAAATTTCTGATGACATGTACGACTTTTATTTTTATCATTCGTACTTTATTGCACAACTTAAATATTTATACTTCATTGAGAATATTATAAATGTATCACATCAATTGTTACTGTTAATCTATTTATTCAATTGTACTGTTAATCTATTTATTCAATTGTACTGTTAATCTATTTATTCAATTGTACTGTTAATCTATTTATTCATCCATTGTGTTAATTTATTCATGATGAGTTAGAATAATGATTATAAATATTCTGAATAATCTTAATGATTTTATTGCACACTCTGACAGTTTCTTAATTGCAGTGTTAACAAGAAGCAAATTATTTCCCCTGAAGAAAAAATGAAAGCGTCTTAGTTAATTTCGACTTTTCAATAGTTTTGTATTGTATCTTACTTTTTTTAATTTAGAAATTCCAAATACAGATTCTTTTTACAAGGCACTAGTATAACTGCTCCAGAAATTGATTAAAATCCTCCAAGATCTTCTAATAAAAATAAAAAAAATCGAAATATACATGTAGATTGGTTCAAACTATAAAGAACTTTTTTACACAGGGTGATCAACGTAGCGCGAACTATTTCAAGTTTCCATAAAATCTGAAATACTTAACGGATTAATAAAAACGAGATGCTAAAATGAAGTTTGAGTACTAAGTTTTATTAATAGCGGTTAAAAATTTGTGAAAAATACCAAATCTGCCCAAAATGACGATTTTTTCTTCTTCCTATAATAATGTGACCTGAAAACGAAATAATCAATCAGTATTTTGTTCATGTTTTCAAATTTGTATAATATCAGAAATTCTTAGATAAATAATACAATTGAGTTACCAAAATTAAGTGCGAGTATTAAATTTTGTTAATATGGTGAAAAATATTTTGAAAACATTACCAAATGTGCTCAAAATGGTGATTCTGTAATAACATAACCTTTAAATGAGCTCGTTGATGAGATTTTTTATTTATGAAGTTAGATTGATCATAGTTCATGTTAATGAAGTTTAATCAAGTATGAAAATTTCCGTAAAACTTCAGAAAAATATTACTATTATTTTTAGATAGCAATTTTTTTTTTTTAAATTCCTATAATTGATAATTATAATAATATGAAAGCTTTTACATTACCGTAGGAAACTCCAGCAAGAAAAATTATTGCCCAAAAAGTACTGAATCGTTTTTTTATTTATTTTTCAGAATGTTTCACATTGGAATGAAGTTCTTCTTAGTAAATTATTACATCTTTGATTTCACAAATAAAAATGTCCTCGGCGTTGCAAATCAGAAATAGTCTTAATATTGATATAGCACAAGCCACAATGACCGCCATTTTGAATAAATTTAGTAACTAAATATATCCCCCTATTAAAAACTTCATTATTAATGCTTTAATTTGACTGTTTATTTCTATAAATCCGTTCAGTATTTCAGATTTTATAGAAACTTGAAATAGTTCGCGCTAAGTTGATCACCCTGTATATAACACTAAAAGCTGTAACAATAACACCAAAAATTTAGTGAAAATCTGCCAAGTGGTTACGGAGAAAATCAACAAAAAAATGAGAACTTTGAAGATGGAAATTTTAAATCGGAACCTAGGTCGGTTTTGACTACGGAACTTTTGTCATGTGCGCAACCTATTACAATCCTGAATATTTGGTTAAAATATGCTGTTTTGGTTGTCGCTTCGCAACTCCCGAACCAGCGAAGCAGTGTGCGTCTAGTTAAAATATGACAAGTAGTTCTAGTAGTAGTACTGTAGTAGGAAAGTATAGTTACGGAAAAAATTAGCAAATAATTTGGAATACTTGCAGATGACGAAGGTAGTGCAAACAACAATTTTAAAACTAACTTTAATTTTAAGTGTAAAACCTATAATATTAACTATGCAGACAAGTTTAAATGCTATAAAGGGACACATAATACCTGGGTTAGTGTTGTCCACCTCTGCAAAGTCGTTTTATGACTTCTTCGCAGTACATAATTAAATTATTTCAATCATCCATTTTTTTATTGATTCTTGAATAATAATTAATTATAACACTTTCTGCTTTGATATTGATTTAAATTAGGTATATTTCTCAACAACTTTACTTGTTAGCAGAATATGCATCCAGGATTTTTTTTCCTGTTTTTTTTTAATAATAATTAATTATAACACTTCCAGTAAAGTTATCAACTTGATTTAAAGTTTATCTCGACAACTTTGTTTACAAAATATGCAAACAAAATTTCAGATCAATCGGCCAAAGACAATTTTAATGATATTTTAATTATAATTAATTATAGCACTTCCGTTAAAGATATCACTTGAATTTAGGTTTATCTCCACAACTTCGTTTGCAGATTTACGCGGTAAAAAAAAATCAAGCAAATCGGTCATGCGAGAATAACTGTGTTACACGCGGACAGACAGACAGATAGATAGGCAGACCTTCAGACAGACAGACACGGCAATTGTAATAGGTGAATTTTCGCAAAAGTTGCGAACGCACCAAAAAATTATTTTCGTTCGCGGGAAAAACAGACCTCCTCACTCGTTCGACCATATACATTATTGTTATTATCTTTTTAAAATTGTTTCCTAAAGATATACCAAAACTGATTATGGTAAAGTGAGCATGCAACGACAAGAACGTGGGAACTTATAATGTAATAAAAATTCCTTTTATACAGTAGTTCAGCCCTGTATTTTAGAGCTTGATTTATCCCAGAATTTTTACTGTCATATAACGCAACAACGTTCCCTTGTCACTCTCTTCATGGTTGTATACTATCTAACCACAAGAGAGTAAGCATGAACTCTAACCTTACTATGTGAGTTTTGGACGTTGTATGACAGAGTCCCAAGTTAAACCCTCAAAAAGTCAACTACATAAAAGGAAAGGGGTTTCATTTTGACTCTTAAAAGGATTGAGAAATAAGTCAATGAACTTTGAAAATTCAGTATATTTTTTATATTATAGCGAAATTATTTATTTAATTGTGAGTATCTGACTTTATACCCATGCAGACAAAAATAAACTAAGAAAACTGTCTTACTGTTCACAAGTTAAAACAGCAAATTCATTTCCATTCACTAGAAAGAGCTGCTCACAGCTGAACTCTGTTTCTGGTTTTATCGAATTCAGATGCACAGCCAGCTCAAGGAAATTGTAAAAAATAAGTTGGTTTGCATTATCAGATTTACTTTGAAATGAAAGATTTATGACATAGTATATTGCTTTGCTGATGCTGAGATTTAGTGGTTTGTATATGGTTTTACTGTCTCGTTTTCATTTTGCAAGTTTTATAAAGACTACTGCAAGTGAATTACTATGTGATAATATACACAAACGTATGTTTATAACATCGACTATAATATCGTGAAGCGTTTTTCATTTTACTGTCATAACGTATTGTAAATAAGAATACCTCGTGGACAGAAAAAGTGACTTTTTATAATTATAACTATATGTTTGTTACAACTGTCTCCATGTTGACAACAGCATTTCTGAAATTCAAATACCTTCATCAAGAATACTGATTAAGAGAACATCCCTTATTTTTACCAGCTTTTTTGAACAGCTGTATCTAAATTAATCATGAATGAATTTGAAACAAAAAGAAAACATACACTCTGTTAGAGGTGGCAATTGCGTTCAAATACTCTTGAACGAAATTTTCGATTGTTATTATTTTATCTCTATATCCTCAATATTTTCAAACTTTGGTGTATGTAGAAAATCAAACGCGATTATTATTATTATTAATATAACATTTCACGTTCATTGTGCATAAGAAACTTTGCACCATTGAAATTTAAACTTACATTTTGATAGTAATCCTCTTTTATAAAAGTTAGAGAAATAATCCTTCCTGGAGGGTAGAGAACTTCGATCGGAAGTTGCCTTCAAAGGGAACTTAATTTGGAGCAATACGGTTTTTAAACGTGTGGGAGATATTACAGTATACTTGTTTTTAGTGATTAAATAAAAAAATAATGAGATCGACAGAAAAGCACTGATTGTAACTCCTGAATTGTTAAAACAAGGTAATTGATTTTGTTTTAATAATGGTTTATTATAACTTTAATTCCTTGAATAATGCAAGTCCATTATTTTAATTAATATTGTATGTAAGTTATTTGAATATAAACCAAAAGAGAGATGAGATTTTATTGCAAGCAATCAAACCTCAATCATTCAAAAAGTTGACTGAGATTAAAACAGTATTTTACTATTTATATATATAATAATATATTTCACTTAAATCTATAAATATAAAACATTAGGTTGTCTAAATGATAAGAAATAAAAATACGTCATAAAGTTTTTTTTAATTACCATTAACAGAGGCCACTTTGACTTTTTATTATTGTTTTTCTGATGTTATAAATTATTATGCTGCATCAAGCTAGAGCCTTCTCCATTATACAGTATTATTATGTTTATCACTTTTATTGTTGCACCAACAGCCATAGACGTTAATGAATTAATCTATTTTAATAATTAACCTTATAAATTGTCAGTCTTCAGTAAGTATTATTATGTCTCATTTGCAAAATAAAGTTGACACAGTTTCCAACCTAGTTACTAAAATAACCTTAAAGTGATCAAACTTCAAAAACAAAAGAAAGTTTCTTAAAAACATTCCGATAGCAAATCTTTGTTCAATCAATCCCGCTGATTCAATTCACGTTAACGGAGTCTATCGGTAAATTCTTGAGGCCTATAAATACACGTTAGCAGTGATGTGCGGTTAAGGATGAAGAAAAGTGGAATAAATGGAAGGAGTGGGGAAGCTGAAAAAGATTTTCACGGTTGGTAGTTCTTCCTTACGTCTGCTTTTCTCTTGGAGCTACGAGAAATAAGGTGATTGATTTTTCTCTTCTTCACTCTTTTTTACAGCCTCAACTGAGAGAATAACTTCTCGGTAATTCTTGGTAACTCCCGCACCCGAGAATAATGTGAATCACCGGGACTTACAAGCACTTTTTGAAGAACAAAAGAGAAAAGAAATATCAGAGGGCATTAGGTTAATGAGAGCATTACGTTTAAGTGCTAAAGAACTCTTTATTGTAGCATTTTATCTTCTTTGGTGTAACTTCATATCGATTTCGGAATGATTGTTTTATATTGACTTGAAACGCACCTGCAATTAAGATGGTGACGTTTCTATTATTCATTGTTTTAGACTTCTTCCTCAAGGATTAAAAATGAAAATATTTGACTAAATATTTAATTTTGCAAATATTTTGCGAAAGGACTTTGCAACAAAGTTAAAATTTTAATTACATGGGATCACAATAGTATTCATACGGAAATTTGCTGACTTCACCATTGTTTCATCGATGTGTGTAAAACTCTAATGGGGGTTTCAAATAGGAAATTAATCTGTCGATCAGATTAATTTTCCATAGAGTTTTAAAAGCTTCTAATTTACAATTGAGGCAAGAA
>JAQIWE010002289.1:0-13538 GCA_034698565.1 Campodea plusiochaeta | reverse complement strand
CAATTCATAATTATACAATGCTAATAGAGAATCAAATCAACTTGTAGGCTTACATAAAAATTTGTAGTAATAATATACTTATTCAAAACAGTTGAAGTATGCTGTTAGTGAAACAATAGTTTATCAAAATTGATGGTATTTTTAAAACTGACAACATTTCCAAATTATAACGATATTTAGTAAGAGGTGAATATTTGAATGTTTCGAGTAATAAAGAACCCTAGTGGTATTTTCATAAACTGTATGAACGTCTTTTCATAAACTGTATGATATAAAACGTAATCAAGCCAGCATCTGATAAAAGATCATAATAAAGAAATATCTAGTATTTTAAAGAAAGTAATGTTTCATTAAACTTTTATAACTTCCTCATACAAACTTTCTAAACTTTAGCGCGGCTGCTTTTATTACATAATATTATTTTGTTAAACAGTGCATTTACCTGTAAGGTTTTACTGTTACACGAACACGAATATACTGTATATACAAGAGATCGTTATGGAAATACTATAAGACTGTAATCAGCAGGGACTGGTTCTGGACGAGGTGTTAATGATATGAAGTGCCCTGCATATGGCATTAACATGAATCACACCAAAATTATTAATAAAAACTTTCATGGCATATTTGAAAAGTTCCGATCCTATATCATTTTTTATTTAATTTCAATTCTTCTCGCACATACATTATAACTATATTACCTTATGTGTTTTTTACAATTCATTACTAGAGGCATATTATTCTAATTTGGAATGATGATATCGTCTCTACATTATGCATTACAGAAATCAATGTTATTTTTTTCATTCGAAAAATGAAAAGATAATAAAAAGTGCTCATTTACTGTTCTTGTTACCTTAATGCCCTTAAGGATTCTATTCAATAAAGGTTCTGTATATGGAAAACAGTTTTATTCTTTGATTGAAGCGATTTATTAGTTTAAGTTACTACTGTATTCACTTTCTTCTTCATTTAGTTTTATCAAACACTATAAATTTATAATGGAATTTTATTGAACAAATAGCATAATAAAAGTAAATGCAACTAGAGTGCTTTATGACATTGAATTAGAGGTTTAACTCGTGTCTAAGGTCACAAGTAATTTGAAAAGTTATAAACCTTTTTATAATAGCATATTATGTACATAGCTTATAAGAGTTTACACCAGAAATTGGAGTGTGGAATTCTAATTCGCTTTCAGCCCAGGGTCATATAATATTCACTGATGGTTCGAAAACTCAGCATCGTGTTGGATCTGCTTTCGCCATTTGAAAGGACAGGATAGATAAGGAACCAATCTATATGGAACAAATAAAACTTCCTGAACATTCAACAGCATTTCAAGCTGAAGTATTTGCAATTAGGAAAGCCTTCGAGAAGGCAATAATTGAGAAATTTAATCATATTCTTATTGTGTCAGATTCCAGAGTAGCTTTACTTGCTATCACAAGCTGTAATAATTATAGTTCACTTGTTGCAAAGACCGCCGCTGATAAAGCTCTTGAACTATCCAAAGTATCAAAAATCTCTTTTTATTGGATGAAAGGGCACAGCAATAACCCAGTCAATGACGTAGTTGATAAGGCATCAAAACAGGCAACAGAGATAGATGAAAATGAATTCATTTCATCAATAGGTGACGTCCATGCTGTTCTGCACTTTGAGGTGCTTGTTCCATATCTTGCACATAGTGTTCTAAAAATGAAAATGGAATTTAATTGTCAAAATCCTGCTACTCATGAACTAATCCCACATTAACTCCATTGCATTTAAACACGTATAAGAAGAACACATATATAGCTAGAAAAGTATGTGTCATGATCCCATCGTACTGTCACTGGGTTAGGTTATAGAACGTTTCATACTCATTTTAAGCATCGAACTTCTTCAGCAGTATCTTTGAAATCAAATCATTCCCAGTTTTTCTTCACTGACCCTCATTAGTAATATTCCAATTCCGTGGAAACGAATCGTAATATCTCATCATACGTAGAAACCTCGAAATTATAGTTTTGATGGAACCCCATTAAAAATACGTTTCTGTAGCTTTTACACCTACCAGAAACTGATGATTACAAGATCATTAACCCTTTGTTGATAATACACTTTGAAGATTTAACGTAACTTTTAACAATGCAAAAGTACACCTTCAACAAAAGCTTAAAAGTATAACACACAATCTCTGTTTTTCTTCACACAAAGCGATTAATACTCCCAACATGTAGAGTACGTATATAGTTGGAGTTATTGTGGAAAAAGTGCACATTAATGCTATACACAATGGTGGAACTTTTGTGTCAAGTGCTCCCATTTGGGTTTGTGTGAAGAGACCTCACAATAATACTGGAAACTTTCAACATCACTATTTGTATATTGTACAAGTGAGCTCTGTAATAAAGTAACATATTTTAAAGTAGTGGGAAGATGAAATGCCTTTTCTCTCTCTTTCAAAGTTTTGTATGTTGGAATATATTGTGAGATTTCCTTCTGCGAAATGGAATTTCTTTTCTAGTGATATCATCGATGTCTAATAAAATATTGGTGTAGAAAGTTGAGATATCTGTTTACATGTGGGTTCTGGGTAATATGGGGGTTATGTGGTACAGTATATACCCGTATTTAAATAGATATGACTGTCGATTCTGCTGTTTTTTTATATTGGAAACTGTACATTTTAGTGAACCCTGTGAAAGTAGGTTAATTCCTTAGAATTTTTGCAATATTGTTTACTCAAATAGTAAATAATATACGAACGATTTTTAATCAATCTCCTTAAATCGAATAACATGTATGTATATTGTCACTTAATATACAGATTTTTTTCTGGAATATTATTTCTACGATTTCCACATACTATTCCACATATAAATTATGATAAATCTGGAAATTTAGAAATTTATAGGATCCTATATAATATCGCATTTTACGCACTTATTTAACATTCTACAACACCCATTTTCATTTTACGGTTTACTTCTACAAAATGAAACATATTCTAATTGAAAGCCTGCTGGGTATATAATTTAACAGAAAAAAAAACCTGGAATTTCACAGTGATGCTTCATTTCATCACTCAAAACATGTACAATGAGAGAATTCTAAAAAGGAAGTTTTTTGTACTTGTTAAGGAATAAAAACAAATGTTTTGTTTTAAACAAAATTCGAAACTTTTGTTCAAAGTCAAAAGCATTCTAAATTTAATCCTCTTTGTACTTGTGAGAAAATATCACAACAGTAGGGGTCATTATCTTTCAGTAAATTGGAAAATCAAAGGTAATATAATGTGCTCTTTGAAGACATTTCAGTTTGCCTTTTGATTTATATAATAGTCTTTCTCTCGATGCTTCTATATGCTATATTAACTTATAAAGTAGCTGAGTATACCCTCCCCTTTCATTTTATTTTCAGAAATGTAAATAATATGATTAGGAATATACTGTGCATAGTTAAGTAATTACTTAGTATAGACCAGTAAAGATATTCTGTTTGATAATATTTTATAGTTGTTCCTTAAATTTAAAAAAAATATACAATCATATTTTTCTGTTTTATTATTTAATTAATTTTACAGTGCATGAAAAGAAAAATTTAATTTCTACAACTTTTTCCTCTTATGCCAAACTTAATTTTTTTTTTTTTTAACAACGTTTTAATATGCTAAAAATATTATTATTTCAGATACTAAAGTAAGAACAAACTTATTATTTCAGTATCAACTCATTTTCACGTGTATTTTACATCCCTTTCTGTTAATGCACATGCACGGTCTTTCGGTATTTATCATGTCGTTTCTACAAAATGAATTTCAAATCAAATCTCATTGCTAACAGATTTGCAACCTTTTTAATAAAAGAAAGCGAAATAAGAAATAGATTGCCTTTAATAAGAAATAGTATACGACTAACACATATTGATTGAAGAGTTATTTTTCTCAATTTCTCTTTTTCCTTTCAATCTCTTTTTTGCTCAGTGGAAGTCAAAGCTTTTTAGAATTGAGGCTCGTAGGGACTCCCAACTATTTGCAAATGCATCTTGCTTTCTCTGACATGCGTCAAATTGATTCGTAAATAATTTACGTTTTTAAAAGTTGGAAGTAAAATGGGATCGAAGTCATTCTGCTGTGTTATGTGGAAAAAAGTAGGAAAAGGTTTAGGAGATATTTCATTTCAGAAGACTTGAATTGGGAAAAGATTTTCATTTCATGTCAATCACTTTTCCATTGTGTATGCAAAATATTGTGGTTTGCCATAGGAGTTTAATGTATTTTTTTATTTTAAAGTATTAGTATTTTTAAATACAGTGCCTTTATTTTTAAGTAGATTTCGA
The DNA here is from genome assembly GCA_034698565.1 of Campodea plusiochaeta. Classification (NCBI taxonomy): domain Eukaryota; kingdom Metazoa; phylum Arthropoda; class Diplura; order Rhabdura; family Campodeidae; genus Campodea; species Campodea plusiochaeta. The sequence continues at coordinate 9,212 of JAQIWE010002289.1, read as the reverse complement.
TTTTTAATAGAAGGGCATTGGTTCTTGTTTAAAGTACGTACTTCTACTTTTACTACCTTCTACTAATTCAATACATGAACGTAATAATTATTTGCATAATTCCAGTTTTCTTTGCTTACTAATTCAGGTATGTAAAACTTAGCAGAATGCACTTGTGCTACAGTACATCTGTTTTAGATCTTTTAATAACATCATACTTTGTCAGTAACAAATTCTCAACCATATTCTTTCAAAGGTTAGGTCTACTCTAACGTCCTGACGAAACTGTATTAATTTTGGATTCAAGAAAATTAATCACAGTTTCAGAGGAGATTTTTTTTACAGTCATTTAAATCCTAATATTGATTGACAGAACCAACAAAAAAAGTAAGTTTTTTTTACAGAAGCGCAGGAGCTCTTGTTGATATCTGTAAGAAACTATAGTAATCTCCATGCAAATGTTATCAGAGGGTATCCTTACTTTTATGGTTCTGTATTTGGAGTAGGCAAATTCCTTAAAAAAAAATAAATCCAAAGGAGTAGTAAAAGGTGGAATAAGGGTCAGAGAGAGGGTTCATTAATATAAACCGCCCTCTCTACCCCCCCCCCATTTCCCTATATACCCTTCCATCTTCAACCTTACCCCTCCCCCCTACTACCAAAGCTTCTTTGCCAAACAAGGAAAGGGTGGGAGAGAATAGGAATAATAAAATACCTTCTACTTTATGTTTAGATATTTCTCCATTATTTCTTTCTTTGTAGGTCGACCTGTGGTTTATCCAATCAACAAAACTTTGGTGTCAATAACTGGCAAACCATCATCAATATCTATGGAATTCTGTGCCAATCCTCCCCCACTCTACACCTTATGGATAGCGAAGACCATTCTTTTGCGACCTGGGCAGGTCAATGAGAGATTTATTGCGCACAATCTCACGGTAAGTAAGGAGGGACTTCCCCGAAGGGAGGGTGGGAAATGGGGGGATTTCTTAGAGATAACTTCAATTTCATGGGTGTAGGAAGGGAGAACTTTACTGGAGATCGTGTCATCATGGTGAAGAAAATATATAATGTTGAACAGTTAACATCTCGATTATCTCAGCAGTTCATGAGCTCGTTGTATCTGGTAGTTTTAGAGAAGATTTATTCCAGTTAGATGGAGAAAGTTACAATGGAGTAGTATTTAAAATCACCTTGTTCTCAACCATTTAAATTCAATAATACACAGTTATTAATCTAGCTGACACATTTTGTATGGATTTTAATTTGTTTTCATATATTTCTACTCCCGCGTTATCAAAAGTAACTTATTATGTTGTTCCAACTTTACGATTACTAAAGAACTTTGAAACCCTCAATATTCAGAGTATAATATTTGGAAACTTTCTAAAAAAAACATCTGAGTTTGTAAACCATTGTTGAGCAATAATTTAATTAATCTGAATGAGATGTAGAAAAACCAACTGAAGAATGAAATCTATTCATTTCCTATTTTAATTAAAAAATTTCGAGTTTATCCCTTTTGGAAAACAACTTGTTTTCCCACTTCCTAAATCCATAAAGCAGCATTAAATCTCTTCCTCATCTGAGAGACAAGCAGCAGTCATTCTACACTAAAGAGAACCTCTTTCCTTAATTATATCCAAAATTTAATTTACCGAAGACGCAGATAGTATTGTAGAGTAATACAATCTATTTCTTGTCCTCTTCGTGTTATTATGTTTCTTCCAAAGTCTGTCCGAAGTTAAGTCTTGTACTTGCGATTTTGTCTTGTTTAAGTTTTAAAGCCCATTTGAAGAAGTTGAATCTCTTTGTAAAGTCAAGACATGTTTTCCACAGAGGGCGTTCTAAATTAGACCGTGAGATGGAACGTGAGTTGAATATCTCAACCCATTTCCATTTCTCTTGTCTCTTCTTAGATGACTATGTGAATGAATGAGAGCTAGATAGAAAGAGAGTTGCCAAATGTGTAGATTTATAGTGGTTGTACTGATTTCTTCACTTCTGTTCATATTATAGGTCGAGTGTCTTTATAACGAATAAATATTTCAAGATATCTGGATTGTTCATTAATATATATTTTTTTTTATTAAAAGCTTTGTTTGCTTGAGCATACTTTTTCTCTCAGTTAGTATCATTAAACAGCTGAAATTGTATAAAAAATAAAGCAATTAGAATTTTTTGAATAATTTAACTAATGCTGGTTTATTTAGTTCCATTGGCATGCCTTTCAAGATATTTAAAGATAACAAAAAGTTCTGAAGTATTTCATTTATATCTACTTCCTCTTGTAGTTACTATTTTGCATTTGTATATATTTATAGGAATTAGTTAGTTTAGCATTGTCTCCATGGTTAATCTACTGAAGATTTTGAATCACACGATGTCAAAACTGGGATTATTCAGTGAGTTTAATCTTTTCTCAACAATTACGAATTTTGAGAATCCCTTGTATCACCAAGTTTTTTCTATAACTAACTACTCTAACGTTTATACCGAATGCACTATATTTTAGCTTACAGCAGCTCTCCTATATTGCCCATGATATACTGTTATAGTATTAAAATAGATAGTTTCATGAAAGATTGCGGTAAATGACCATTGATTGTTTAATCCAATACCGAAACAGAATAATTGAACACATCTACCTGAGAAGTTAATGGAATCCTCCTTTCTTCTACTGTAACAGCTATTACTAAAATGTGAAAAAACGCGTGCAGTTGACGACCCTCTATGGAAAGAAATATTCGGTACATTCTGTCCGCTTTTTTGATTTTGTGTTCGATTAAGTTCTGAATTGCAGCAGAATATTAATTTTTTTTGAACAATTGAATGTCTTTGAATTATACTTTCTCATCTCGTTTCATGTATTTTGGTAAATAATAGAATCGAATGTTGAATATTGATTGATCGAAATGAAGAAAAGAAATGATGCGACTCATCTTGATGATGATGATAGTAGTTGAAGATAAAAATGATCGGAGAAGACATGTATTATTTATTTCAGAGTTAAATTGATGGGAATTAATTCCAGATATACATGAAATTACTGTAGATATATTGTTAGATATTTATTTCCTAATTTCGAGGTAGTACAGTACTAATTTCAAAATACAGTTTTAGAATGAAAATGATTTTTAGTTACTCTTGGTACAGGAGTTCATGCTGATAATTTTCCGTTTTTATTTGATAATATACTTGGTGAAGAAGTGAATTTTAGAATTATGAATTGATTATTGTATTATTTCATTACATAAACAAGTGATATCGACTTTAGTAAGCAATTTTGAATCAAATCCCTGATGCAGAAAATTATCTGAAATGAATATTTGACATATTAGTTTGCTGTAAATAGAATAAAAGTGCAATACATATGTCTTACTGTATTACCAGTTTAAAACTAAAAACATGTATTCTGTATTTACCATATCTCACAATCTCAGTTTTATTTTTGTGATACAGCTGTCCAAGAATACATTAGCAATACTTTTTTTCCTCTTCGGTGAGAAATAAAAATATAGTTTGATCTTCCTACATATACTGCACCAAATATAAAAGAAAAGCTTACGGTTAATTCGGTAATAATGTATTTTCAAAGTTATTTTCCGATTGTTCATTACAACGAACGAACCATAAATAAGCAACTTTAAATTCAACAATATCTGTTAATACTTTCAATTTTATCATAATTGTTGGAGTGTAATTACTTTTATAGCGATGAATTATTTTTTCTTCCGTTTAGAAGAAAATCTTTTTCTACTTTTTGTTCTCTGCCATCCATAAGGAAAAAGAGATTTGAAGATAAGAAACCAATGTAATAAGAAAAGAATTTAATAATTATCAGAGCTTCCTTATACCTTTTTACTCTAGCTCAGAGAGCAATATAGAAACTTGTTGGATGAAAAAAAGGAAAATGTAAAGGTTTTAATATAACGTTCTTCTACATTCGTTACATTTATGATTAAAAGGTATGCAAGGAACAGAAAGATTAATTCGTGGTTTATCAAACTTTTGGGAGATTTCACCACAGGAGAATGAAGTTATGTAATCCTTGGATTTTATTGCAGTACCAAAATTTCATCTCAGTTTTGTAATAAACGGGCTTTCAAATACCAAGTTTTAAATTTGATGACTATTACCGACAAGCTTATTTATTGCTAACATAAGTGAAATTATTATTATTTTACGTACATCAAAGTAACGTTTTTACAGCTAAGATGATGAAAAATAGTATTATCAGGCTTTAATTTGAAAGCAATAATTATTATTTCTTCCGCCATACATACTAACAGAAAAAATATCATAATTACGGAATTATTTATTTACCATTTGAGCAATCGCAAAAGCAACAATAGCAAATTTAATTAATTTTTTATTTCTTTTCATTAAAGTGCACTGAATTTTTCTAATACGTCGAAATCAATCAACACCTAAATTTAAACGATTTAGAATACAACAAACACGATAACACCACACTAATACTTTCACATATTATATATTCCAGAAAGAAACAAATGATATAAAAGTTCATTCAAAACAAACAGACAAATTCATCTTCAAAAATGAGTTGCGATCATCATCATAAACTCGTGGGAAAGCTGAAATGTATCTATTGAGGTTACATTGTAATAGGTGTACTGTTCACTGGGGAAGATATGTGGAAAAATTCAGTCATTTGTATGCGCAAAATCGCCTTTTCTCTTGACATCAAATTCCTCTTTTCCCTACACTTTCTTCAATCTTGACAAATTACAATGAAACGACGAATAGAGGAAAAAATCACATTTTTTATGAAGAAAGTAGCTGACGCTCCCCCCTGGAGGAAATTTAAAAGGAGTAAATTTGAAAGACTGCTGCACCAGTATTAGTTTCTCTAGTATAAATATGATGAAGGAGGGTTAGTAGCAAAATATACCGCATGATTATTTACCTTTTGTGTATTATACTAGCGAAGTCTGGTGACTAGGGATTATAATACTCCTTTTAGAATGTTATTATATTGGAAACTGTGCATTATAAAGGCACCATATGGTTGTTTCGTAGAGTATGTAGTAGTAAGGGCTGTGGTAGAATCTACTTGGGTCCATGGTTTGTTTGTGGTTATTTTCATATTGATTGCTTAAAACCAGTGTGTTTTTGATTAGAATATTGGTGCTTGTTTTTTTTTTCTGTGTCGTCAAATATTTACTTTCGTTCGTGTTTAAATTTGAGGTTGTTTGCACTCTGTAATATTTTCTTGTTTATTTGGGTGAACAGATTTTCGTGGTGTTGCTACGTGGTTAAAAAGAGTGATATTCAGTATTTTTTTAGAGAGTCTGCTCTCAGGAACTGAATGTATCTTCTGCAATTATATCGTCTTTTATTTTATTAATTTTTGAAAACTTGAAATTTATTATCACTGAAAGCTTCATTATTTCATGTGTGGTATTTATAGTAAATATTTATATAATGGGTAATATGAATAAATTGAGTTTTAAAGAGGTTTGAAGGTGTTTTTCAGTATAATTATTTTTTACTAGTATTTTATTGTCAGTTCTGCACCATTACTTTCCGTATAAATAACTAATGCATGACATTTAAAGTCGGTTAAAACTGTCATCAAAATTGTTTATAATTTACGACCAAATGCTTAAAATCTCCAAAGAATGTGTTTACTCACAATGTTACTTCCAGTAAACAACATGAAAACATTCCAGAGTAAACATTGTACTTTGTGACAAAGTATCTGCAAATGCAAGTTGTATTTCTTGTATCTGCCAAAAGCAAAAACCATCTGTTAGAGATAACGGTCCAAATAAATGCGACCTCCATTCGACCATAAAAACAATCTTATGTAGTTTCTTGCTCAGCATCTAAAAATCTTATCATGCTTTAATCAACTTCTTCAGACAATATTTATTACCATTAGTCTCCAAGGAAATGTCTTTTATCCTTACAAAATGACAAAAAACTTCTGTCGACATCAGGAAAGCACAGTCTAGAAAGAATTCTGTTTTTTCCTAGAGCAATGTTCCGCACTCGGAGCTTGTTCATCATTGTTTTGCAGGCACAGTGAACAGCTGCATTCGACTGCAAGAGTTGTTTTTCACTAACAATCAAATAGAGCAAAAGGTAACACTTATAAATAGGACAAACGTGAAGTGAGTATTTGACTGTGAAGATCTTTGTTGTGTAGAATTGAAAACAAAAAGACGAAAAGTGAGAAAAAGAGTGTAAGAAAAGAGCAAATGGTAAATTTGATGAGTCTGTCATAGCTAAAGGAGCTTTATTTTCGTCTTCTCTACAGCTCTCTATGGGTAAAACCCTCGTCAAGACTAAATGAACCGTTTAAAATTGATGTCTTTTTTGCTGCTCTAGAAAGCTTCTCTTGCCCTAAAAGAGATGCCTTAGTTAAAAAAAGAAATGTTAGTTTCAGAAGGGAATTATGGTACTTTCCAAGTTAATCCGTTGTTGATCGTTTTACTTGTTGTTACATGTTCAAGTCAACTTATAAAATATTTTTTCTCCCTCACTTAAAGTGGTGAGCTGTAATTGTATCGTTAATATAGTAATGAATTTAGTTCGAGTAGAATTAGCATGAAAGTTTGTTTTGTTAATAGAGTGTTGGTTTTGAGGAATGTGTAAATAGAACAATAGTATTCTACAGCTCATTTGTTTTATTGATTGTTGGTTGAAACACATCAAATGAGAATGAAATGGCAACTTTATTCATCATTTTCACGTTCAGGAAATATATATTAACCTAATTTATGATACTGATTGAAAAACAGTTGAATAAGTTATCTCAAAAATTATCATACTGTGAAACTGAAGTCATTTGAAACTTGGGTAAGTTAACAGCCATTCCGACTCTAAGAAATTTTTGTTGATAGAAAATGAACAAAAGAGTGTTGTAGTGGAGAGAATAAATTCATTTATTTTAATTTTTATCTACTTCCAATATAGAAAAAGAAAGAAACTGGAAAATTCGATCAAAATAAGAGTATTTTACTAGCACCTCGTATAAAATCTAACACATTCTAGTCTGTATTTGAGCTCATATTCATAAAACCCATCGACCTAAACCATATTTCATTACAACCCTCTTTCAACCTATCTTGTATACAATCTCTAACTTCTTTAAACCTCCATAAACATCTCTTAAAAGAGGAATTATTTCCCAGCTGATATTGTCATTCAATTTTCTCTCTTACTAAAATGTATCAAAGGTTTTCTCAGATGCTTATCCTCTCTTGTAAGCTTTATCTTCAAAGAAGTGTAACTTCAAATACACCTGTGTCCTTAAGAATACTTACACTTTTTTAACACTACCTTTACTTTAGGAAAACTCAACGACTTCCTGTTTTACACTACAGCTTTAAAAAGAAAACTTTACATCACTCCAGAAACTTTCTTGTCCTTGGTACAACAAAATTTAGTGGTAGTTATACAAGACACGATCATTGAAAGAAAAGATAATCGGTTTTATCCAATAACATGGAGAGAAAATATTTGGTTTCAGTTGGATTTCAAGTTTCAAAAAAGTGTTTGTGATAGGTGATGTTTTAATTATAATTAACGAGTTTTGAAAATTGCAAATAAAAACTTTAAATATATTGCAGATTCTCCTTAAAATTAACACTCCTTACTTTTGCAGTCATCATTTTCAACATATGTTGATCAGGGGTACAAAATAGCTCTTATTTATTGTTGTGTCTGTCCATTACTCTATTTAGTTCAAAATTGTATATGTCCAAAAAGTATCTGAATTTTGTAAATCAGAATTAATATATTATCATACGATTATGTTATTACGATTATATCCAGTATTGAGTAACTTACTTTAGAATACTCATTTCTAAAATACATAATAATCTCACAAACCATCATGTCTTAAATAGTCACTATATAGTGATTTCCAAATATAAATATTCAAAACAGACCTATTTAAAATATTTATAACTTTACAATGGTCTTTATTTATAACACCTACTCGGATAAGCTTCATTGTACACAAAAGCTTTTATATAATACTTTTAAAGTTAAAAGGACAATCGACTCTCAATTCAGTAAAGAGAAGGGAACTTATCGGTACATTCTCTTTAAAACGCAATACGAAACGAACTTTTGAAAAATATCATATACAGATATATGACTCTTTTACTTTATAGTATAAATCAGAGGGGAGGGAGGAATACGTATATTTTGTACGGTTAGTAAGCTATACATACATAAAATAGCTTCTACAATATAAGAAAATTTTACCATTTGCTGTAAAGTTGTCGATCAGTAGCCCCTGGGGGTAGACAATCCCTCAATATGACTATCTGATGCATCTCAATATCCATAGAGACTATTGGAAGAAATATAACCGAAAAGAAGGGAAAAAAAAGAGCTGGAGACAATCTAATTTTTTTTCCTTTTCTGTCTTTACTGACCTTCCTGGCCCCTTACCTGACGCAGGACTGGAGGCAATTTCAAATACTGCCAATAGCGAAAACGACCCTATATAAAATCGATGGGGAAAGATTTTTCTTCTCCTTTTCTTTTGGTGTCTAATTTAGCCCACGTCCTTTTCAGGAGTTGTTTGAGCAAGGACGAGACTTAATACCCCTATCAGTGAGACAAGACTTATCGCACAGACCAATTCAAATTAATCACAAATAAATCATCTTTGATTCTCTTGTCAAGTGATAATGTTCTCGAGTCTTCAAGATAGATTGTGCTGATAATGACATCTAGTCTTTTGGTGGTATTGCTGATTTGGGTATCTCGATTTCTTTGAAGGGTTTTATGGTTCTTGTCTGTGAAAGGAGATTTTAGATTAGGGTTTTTTGAATCTTTAACTTTTGGAGTTTAGTTCGTTCTATTTGACAGGTTAATTAATGCAACGATATGCTAGTGAAATATAGTTTATGGTTGCTTATGAGATTACATTTCAAGTTTATTAATTATAATAAAGTTTGTAATTTATACTTTTTTCTTATTTAACTTTATCTAGTATATTCCCGGATTATACTGTATCTCGTGTGAATTATAAACACTAATTTTCGTACAAATACTAATTATTATAATAGTAAACTTTATCTCATACATATATTACTGTTTTATAATCTCACTTCATGTTGAAGGGATCAACTCAGCAAGTAAATGCAGTTTATATCTGGAGACAGATGAAAAATATGGTTATATTAGTATTTTTTCTTGTAGTAAGAAAGTGTGAACATATTTTACAATTATGTATAGGAGCTGTG
>JAQIWE010002288.1:0-13539 GCA_034698565.1 Campodea plusiochaeta | reverse complement strand
AGTGTTGCCATTTACGAAAAGTTCAAGCGCTGTTATTTCGTACGCGGTTTTCTCGTGCGCTGATATTTCGTAGCGCGGTTTTTTCCGCGCGGTTTTTTCGTAGAATCGCGAATACTTTATAAAAGCTAAAAATGATGTATTCCATAGAATGAGTATGCAGAAAACTGAACGCTGAGCATGAGAAGTTTTTGAGTTTCTGTTCGACTGTTTGTGCTCTTTCGAACTTTCTCTATTTTCTTGTGAAGAATGGAATGAAGTGACTGAGTGTGTCTGAATGCTCTTATATTTTGTCGTGAAATCGTGACTCTTTCATTGGATTTTTGATGTTGGCGAAGATGTCAAAAATGAGATTGGCTGCTGTAGATAGTACAAGTACAGTGACACTTACGGAAGAAGTACGGAAAAGGTGATGAGATGAGAATGACGAAGGAAGTTTCTGTTATTTATTGATAAGTGATGAAATTACTTTTCATATGAAATGATAAGTTTTCATAATACGCGTATAGAAATTCATTTTCTCATAACACAAAAAAGTATGTTTATTTTCTCTTGTGTCTTCTTATAAGAGAAACAACACCTTTACAAAACAATGTTGTGTTAGACTAGAGCAAATATATTCACAGAAGACAGTAAATGACTAAGATCCATATAATTCTGGTTTTAAATAGACATGATAAAGCTGAGTTAACACATCGGGTAATCGAGATTTAACTGCTTAGACTTACATCGACACGTTTCCTACAGTATAGGTTAACTTCACGGAAAATACGAAAATTTTGTCACCTACTGATTCTGTGATTGAAGATTTTTATAATAGTATAATTTCCGAAGATATTGTAACTAACAAATTAATATGCACCAGATTTGTATTATATACCGAAAGTGAATAAAGTCGACTTGTATATATGCGATTTCAGTATAGAGTAAATGAAAGTGGAGCAAATCCTAACAGTAACTTCATGTTCAACAGAAAGATAAGTTGATTAAATAAACAATGAAGAAAGTTTCAATTTTCTTTATACTACTTGTATATAACTGAAATTCAACATTGAAAGAGAAGATTTCGATGTTTATTTTCATTAAGAAATGGAAGTAGAGCACCAAAGTAAAGTTTATATAATGTTTGCTTCACGAAATGATGAAGTCATAGATTTACATTTACAACGTAATCAAAGCTTCCAAACATCCCATCTTGAAATTATAATTATATTTTGTAACAACCAAGACAATAAAAACTAATTACATTAAATTTTGAACAAACTTATTAACTCCAGTAACATGAATGGGAATCTACACTCTGCTCCAATTTGAAGTTGAAATGAGGATCATCTCTCATCTACAGGAGGATAGTTAGGAAAAGGCAAAAAGAGAAAAAGATTCCTCACCTTTACCTCTCCTCTCTCTCTCTCCCTCCCCTTCCCCCTCTACCTTCTGACCATCACCCCCCCCCCCTTACCCCCCCATCTTCCTTCTGGAGTGAAATCGAAGGAGGCTTTGTAGCATGAAACACGAAATGGTCCCTACACACGGAAACGACTCCCTAAAAAAGAGCGAAAAAGGGCTGGAAGTTATTGTGCTCATAGTACAGGCTATACACTCTCCTTTCATGATTAAAGGAAGAAAGCGTTTTCTATGGCTTTTTTCTGACCTCTGGACAGAATAAGATCTTTTCTTTTCAGTTGTTGCATTATTCCATTATGAAAGAAACGTTCGAAACCTTCTCCTTTCTGCAAAAAGGAACACGAGTTGCAATGGAGTGAGAAAAAGGCCCACCCAAGGAAATTGCGAGAGGAGAAAGTTATTTTATTTTATAAGTTATTATGGCGGGAGTGAGGGAATAGACTGGAGTGGGTGACAAAGATGATGTTGTGACAAGTTGTGTATTCACGATAAGTGGAATTGTCAAAAGTTATAAGAAAATTAATGAAGTTTCAAATGAACTCTGCAATATATGCTTTATTAATGTTAATTAACAGAATTCTTGTAATGTTTTAGATAGATTATATTTATCAGAATAAATAAATGTGAAGAACAGAATTATTATAATTTGTTGCTTCTATGAATAATAATATTTTATTACGTTTACTTACAAGTTAGTACTTTTTGTTTGAAAAAATTCTATGTGAAGCAAATTAATGCCAAAAGTGTACCTATACTACCGAAATCAAGTAAAAGAAATCATTTCTCATTCTTCATAATAGTTTCATTTTTACATTATATCAATGAATATCTTGGAAATGAGTACCAATGTATCTATCATTATAGTTGGATAAAATAATATTGTGCAGATATTTATTAGAAGTTTAGAACTCTAATATCTATAGGAATGTCATCTGACTATTGTGAACGTCGATATCATTTTAAGCAATTTTTGTATTTAATGATATACATTTTCAACAATTACTTTAAAAATGAAACGCCCATCCTTGAGATAAAATAAATCTTATTAACTACTTTACCTAAGAAACCGATATTTTACCCCAGTTATTTAACATACACAATTGCACATGCCTATATCCCAGATTTGTCTGCTTACATACTGTTATATTTTCTTTCCCAATCGCATTGGCATTTTTCGTCATTGTCATTGGCATAGTGGTTCATAACAGTATGCTTACGAACTCTTTAAAATTTCATTTCTGATATTTCTATATCGAAAATTTTTAGATATAGCTTTCGGGAACGTTATATTTAATCTAAAGCAATAAATCAATATGTTTTATAAAGCTGAGGATACTTTTTTCTAGTAAACAATCTCAGCTTTCTAAAACATTTTGGTTCATTGCTTTAGGTTAAATATAACGCTCCCTATAGCTATATCGAAAAAAAAATCGATATAGAAATATAAAAATTAAATTTTAAACAGGTCGTAAGCATACTGTTATGAACCACTATGCCAATGACAATGACGAGAAATGCCAATGCGAATGGGAAAGACAGAATAACAGTATGTAAACAGACAAATCCCAGATACAAAATAATGTTTACAAAACCCACGATCTCTAATTACATACATCGAAGAGACAAAAAAAGGTATTGTGAGGTAAACACGTAATTCCCACTTTGGTTTATGAGGTCCCCCAATTCCAATCGCTCTCTTTTTCCCCTCCTCTGCAATTGTACCCCCCTCCCTCTCAGTACCATTTGACGAAAATGTTTCCCTCACTTGTGGACAAATGGGGAAGGCATCCTTTTGACATTCCATTGTTATAACGTGAGAGAACATCATTAATTGATTCCAAAAACTTCCAGATGGAAAGTTCACTCTAATGGCTAGTTTGCTTGCTGCGTGACAAATTTCTCCCCTTTTTGCATTCAGAGAATAAAAAAGATCTTTCATTAGCATCTCTTTACCCCTATCTAATGGAAGAAGGTTAAGCTGTCAACGAACAACATTTACTAAAAATATGGAGTGAAGCGATCGAGATAAACAAGGAGTTACACGAGTGATTAATCACACCAGATTCGTTCTTTGACTCACAATTATTTGAATTTAATGTAGTGCTGGTTGCTGTTACGTGAGGGGTGGCGAATGGAAGAATGGTGTTGGTGTCATGGTGCTTCTGGATGGAAAGAAAGTCTTGTGTCAACACAATGTGAAATGGAATCGAAACAGATGTTTTATGATTACGTGATTGTGTTATCATAAAGAAGGGATTATTTATGTTCACATGGACATTAGGTTGCACTTTTTTGCATTTTATTGAGTGGATATTATTTCCAGCTGATCAAAAACAATTAAAAGCATGAATATTAAAAATTGAGATATGTTTCGGTTCATTTTTAGTCTGAAATCAATATCATACTGTATTATTTTAAAATATTATTTCCACATTTTCTCACAAATTCACAGTTTTAAACCTATCTTTATTTGATAAAAATATTGAAAACTTTACTTTTACCAATATTGTTGAATTTGAATGTGTCACGAAATTAGAAAAATGAAAACAATCAGTATTCAGCTGTAGTTATAATTTCTGTAGAGCACAAAATAATGTTGTGAAAATGTTAACTGTTATTAATTTTAAATATGATAACATCACAGCAATGACGCCAGAGAAATATTTCCTCGAATAAAATTTAACAACAGAAAATCGACAAAAACAATCACGACTTAAAGAAGAATTTTATCTATATTCCTACCAATTCTTACATTTTGGTAATACTGTTTACATAAGGAGGATCAATGTTACCTGTAAGCAGCACCTTCTTTAAACAGTGTTGTCACAATAAAGAAATCAAAAGTATCACAAACAACATTTCAATTCCAACGACTCTACAATATATTTCACTGAGAAGCTACTCTGCAGTATTTCTATAGAAACTCGACTTCCACACAACATTCGAAAACCATATCACTGAAAAGAAGATATTGACAGATACTAATACATACATACAAAAACTCACACTTATACACATCACAATCAATGTTCCCAATAATATACATAAAGATTGAATAAGGTTAAGTAGAAGTTTGTAATACATCAAAACCATCATGATGAAATATATGGCGAAGAGCAGACGTCACATGTACAAAAGAATAACTTAGAAAGGTGCGCGAGAGAAGAGGTGTGTGGAAAGTAAAGTGAAGTGTTGATTAGTTGAGAGAAGGAACATTTTGAAAATGGAAGGAATTCATCAAATGGATGTTCGCACCACAGGTAGCTTGGGGAGATCGGTGTAGTATACGACAACACAAATTAGGTACTTCTCCATACCTGTATGTATATGATCTTTGGTATTCACTTTACTCTGGTGCAGAAAAATAATTGCACTCTGTTTTATATGGAAAATAAAATTAACTTTCCATTGAAAATCTTGGTAGTAATTTGTGAAGTTCTATATTGAAATGAAACTGATAGTTATTAATCGAGTGGGGGAATTCGATTACTAAAATTAGGGTTTGGTCTCGGCAAAACAGGTATTTTCTTTTAATTTGTTTCCATTTAGATAAGTGCAACAATGATAGCACTATATGTTCTCATTCGAAGTGTCAAAGTATGTCGAACTATTACTGAGTCTTAGGAGAACGATTACTTATTTGTTGCTATAAGGCTGATTGTACAAACAGCTTGAATTTCAATTAAAATTTTGTACTCTTTAGAAAATTTAAGAATACTGCATACACCCTTCCATCTCCCACCTTGCTTCTGCTGTTAAAATTTCATAGAATTTTAAAGCATCAATCAATCTTGTCCTTTGCTATGAATATTACCTACTTCTTTATAAAATTAAAGTAATATGAATAACTTGTTATAATAAAGACATGTAGGTAGTGTAAGTATGATATACCGGTAAATACATATTATGAAACAGCTACTGTGGAACTTTCACAGTGAATGTAAAAACTTATATTGCTTTCGGACTTGTGGTATTTACAAAAGAATATTAAATATATAGTTAATAAGGTCCACTATAATTTGCTTGTACTTAACGTATTAGCTATCTATACATCACATATCTTAATTTAATTTTTAAAAGTGCTACAAACTTGAACTGCAAGAATAAGAGCAAGAATTGTTGAACTTTTGGAAACAAAAAGGTAAAGCGACTTTTATAATAGATATAATCGCGAACTTCATGGAGTATGAAATAAATAATTGATTTGACAAAATTCGCACTTTGTTTCATTGTGATAAAAGATCAGAATTACTCTCATCTCACATCTAAGCAGCATCAGGTATACCAAATCAATCACATTCTATGATAATTCTATTTAACCAATACATAATAACATAATATACGACATACGTAAAAGTGTTGAATTTCCATTGAAAGAAGTTCACTTTTCTTTTGTACTCAACCTGTTCTTTTTCCTTTTCGACCTCCTCTCTCTTTTTTCCCTCCATTTTGCAATCTTACTTTCATTAAACGACAAATCAAATGCAGGGACGAACTGACACTTACATTTGAGACGAGAGATCAAGGGGAAAAAATCCACTCTTTATATTCTTTCTCTTTTGTCGTTCTCTCTCTACCACCTTCTTTGTAAATCCATTAGTGGTATCTTTCTTTACATTTTTTTACAACAAGCTTTTGCATTATACAATGATGGTGATGCCTTGCTGTTTTTGTCTCCATGCTTTTTTCATATAAAAAGATATCTCGTAATATTCTTTTGTCAATAAATTGTGTGGTTATTCAATAATGGATCTTGACGCTTTGGGTAAATAAAAAAAAGAAAAGAGAAAGAAAAAATGATCAGTATATGCAGCAAATCTTCGTGTATATGAAAGGGAAATAAAGAAAGCGAAAGGAGAAAAGTATAATGTTCACTTCGAAACATATTATGGGAAATCATGAGCATCAGGTTTGTGACAATTGACTCTGATAACAATGGAACAATGAGTCTTACACTTTTTGAAGATCAGTTTACTATTGGAACAATATTGCTTTTTTTGTATTGTGTGAGTAGGTTCATTATAAGACTACATTAATTAATTATTAATGATTAAGCTATAAAATATAAACATGACAGCTTCCATTAAAGAATAAATTTTTAATTTTTTATAATACATTTTCTTTGGATTCATTTAATGATTAATAACTTTAAAAAATCTATATTGTGTAAAGGTGAGTAGAATTCAATTTATATTTATCATATGTAAAGATTTTATTGTTCAAACATTTGCCCTACATAATATTAGAGTGTTTCATGACATACAAACATTGTGGGTTCGTAGAATTCCTATAATATTATGAACTTTCAAGTTATGCAGGTCATAATAAATGAATTTCTCTAAAGTAATATAATTTCAGGAATCTTCTGCAGATTCTGTGAATTTACTTTACTTATTATAAACCTTTAAACCATGATCTGAAATAGATGTACAATACTCCTTTACAGTGATGGTCACCGTAAATTAATTCCCAGACGAAGGACGAACATTTTACAAAATGTTTGAAACATAATATAATATGAAGATGCACTGTTTCCTATTTCTAGTTAGCGAAATCTAATATAAACATATTAACATATTACTTTCAATCTTTACCATGATTTTTTTTAACTATATTGTTTTCTAGTTTTATAACTATATTAAAGGTATTAATGTTTTTTGTTCTAAATGCTAAAACTACAATTATACCTGAGATCTATAGCATCTCAAATAGTCAATGTTTTGATCATGCAGTAATATATTATAAAGATCCGAATTAATATAGTCAATAACTAGCTGCCAGATATGCTTTAAGGTGTGGATTTAATGCGAAAACTAGAAGATATCTATATAGATACCACTTTGATTTAACTCTTGAGAAAAATGGAGTATTGAAAGGAGAGTGAACAAAAAAAGAGCAAAGAAAAGACATTGTTTGTGACTATGCATAAAATTACAATCGTAAAAGGAAAAAAGACACGACAAACATAAATGTTAGCTCGTGTAAAATGTTTGCTGTGACCGTAAAATGGAAGTAAATAAAAAATGGAAGCATTAGAGAGCTAAAAAAGAGAACACAGTGAGCTTACAAATAAGAATAAAAATGGAAAGGAAACAACAAACAAACCTTGTATGGAACTATATTGAGTGTATCAGTTACAAATATAGATATAGTGCCATTAACATTTCACATTACTGACTGATTACTTCGTCGTAATAATTATAATGATAATATGCAGTATATAGTATGTTCCATGCCATCATTATAGTAAGATACTTTACAAAACTAAAAACTGCACTATACTTAAAAACAGTCCTGATTGATTTTCAGTAATATTCAGAAAATAGAGTTGCAGTCAGGTAGATTCTAATAAGATTGTATTTCCACATCATGTTTTAAATTAGAAAAAATAAATATTAAAACCAATTATTGATTTATTATATACTATTTAGAGAATTAAAAGAAGTGCACGAAAATTTGTATTATAAAAGGGCACTAGATTCCTGTCTCGAGCACCTTGGAAGTCTGAAGGGACAAATAAAATATCGTTTTCGAACCTGAAGATAAGATCCTTAGAAACATACCATTTTTTCTTGAAATAAAATAATATAAGTACAGAATCATAAAGGTGTACTACAGTATTACAATCTCACTGATTCATATTTCACAGAAAATATTGTTTAAACAGAGTAGACGTTATCGGATTATTCAAAGGAGCAGCAGTATCTAAGTTCTTCATGGGAAATATAATATAAAAAGAAAACAAAATAATTGCGAACATACTGAATGATTCCATCTACATTCGGCATAACTATAAAATACTCAACGACACAAATTAAAAATAATAATAAAATTATTGTAACCTGGTCGAAACCGATGTTTTTACGTTTTGTTAATCCATGGCATCTGTCTATTTACTTTGATAATCAGAGTTCGATAAAGATTCATATCCTCTCTCTATACTTGTAAACCACTTCAGATAACCACTAAAACAAAAACATCACTTGTAAATGAACTATTTCTAAAATATATTTAACTCAATTTAACTCTCATTAGTAAACCTCCTCCTACATCCGTATCTAAAGTGAAGGTAAAATATGACTTTTCATGATTGGTTGCATGATATAATCTCATTTCTCTTCCCTCTTTCATTCCCAGATGCTCATTGATTCCAAGTAATTAGAGTAGTAGATTATATAATATATTCATAGAAGACAGATAAAGTTTAGGAATGTATTTCACCACCATCATGTATATACTATACAATGCAAATGAAACAACGAAGACAACTTTTCGCTCAATGCATTCTGCTGCTGGCTCAGAAATTGGCATAGAGATTTTGATAGTCATGCCGGTACTTTATTGGTTTAGTTTTGTGAAGATTAAAAAATTCTTTCTTTAATTTGATGCAATATAATGTTTTTGAGTACTTTATTTTTAAAACCCTTTTGTTTCAGTTTAGTCAGTGTGTTGAATTTGTAAGATTTTCGTTACTTTTGCTCACATATTATTGAAAAATATTTTCACTTTGTGATAAGTTATTACCCACTTATATTTTGCTTCTAATATTCATTTTTATGAAGACGATTGAAAATAAATATAAAGGATTATATAAATTGTATTCTATTTAAAATAATATAGCAATCACAATCTTTCTGTCCCTTACGTACGTTAGGCCTATTTTCTTTTTTTAGAAGTAAAATATCAAAAGATTTAGACTAGTAAACTTGTGTGAAGTGCAAGTCGTAGAATCTTAATAAAAACAACACATTTCAATTCAACTAAAACTATGAAAAATTGTTTCTTTTGATAAAATAATGAGAAAAGTTTCAAAAGTTCGCTACCAAATAAACAGAGCAAAGTAATTTCTTAATTTACTGCAATCATCTCTAGACGACAAGTAACTTATTATAAAATTATACCTTCATTATTAGGTAAAAACGCACTCAGCGATTTTGGGTTTTTGAGACCTTGACCTTCCAAACTGGAGATTGACCTATCTGAAAATGGAGATTGATCTTTCCGAGAATGGAGGTTGACCTATTCGAGAATGGAGGTTGACCTATTCGAAAATGGAGATTGAGCTACCCCAAAATGGAGATTTACCTATCAGAGAATGAAGATTGATCTACCCGAGACTGGATATTAACCTACCTGATGCAATAAATTAACCTAACCTAACTAAACCTTACTTAACCTGACCAAACTTCACCTAACCTAACTTGAAATAATAACATAAGAAAATTGGGGAGGATGAAAATAACTGACAAGAAAGAATAAGGGGGTCTCTTCTGAACTCATTTCTGCAAATACATTTGTAATTTTTATGGAGAGAAGTACCTTTTATCGCTAAAGTGCATGTATACCCATTATTAATTTGTATGACTACTAAGCATTTCCTTATTTAAAGAAACAGAAAGGATATTATTAAAAAAAAACATTATCTTTATCATACTTACCTTCTCAGTATCTTCAGTTAAGTAGTTAAAAAAAACTAATTATAAACGATAACTTTTCCCTATAAGTAAATAATAAATATTTAATGAGTGAAGACTGAGAAAATTTGGAATAAATCAAGTATAAAAATAATACATCAACTTCACACAAACAAACTACAAGTTGAAAATACCAAAAATTCCTCCACCAATGTTTGAACCTACCTTATCTCTTCGTCCTACTTTGATGAAAGTTGTGTTTAATTACATTTTTGTGCTGGTGGATGAATCTGCTAACATAGAAGTTTATTCTCATCCTCTTAAGAAGATTCATGTAAACCAACATCTAAAGTAAGTTATGCCTCACTTTCTACACCACATTATCAGCTCATTAGCATAACAAACAAAAGTTCATTTACCACAGACCACACTTTTCAACTTTCAGCTTAGAGTTGGAAATACTCTCCATCTCAAATTCAAACAACAAAGTATCATTTGACTTGTTGAATTGTTTCTATTTTACTGGCGCATTAGACCATTTAGTTTTTTGTGCTGAAGTTGTCTTGTTACAGTTATTTGCATTAGATTTTTTTCAGCTGCCTTACTTTTTAGCCGGCATTTTTACTGTAAATTAGAACTGGAGTTTAAATATTCAAATTATTATTAACTGTCTAAATAATAATATGAAATAGTTGAGTTTATCATTTAAATTAAATGTAAAAACCTTGGTATATGCAGGGTGGTCAAAAAAATGGGACCCCTGTTTTTAAAACAAGATATTTTCTGAAATAGTGATGATAGAAAGGTGAAATAAATATCATTTGAAAGAGAATCTTGTTATCTTACCAAAAATGTATAATTTTGTGATAATCAATGCCATATTATGGCCGCTACGGCCTTCTGCATAAAGTTTTACGTGAATGCAAGTTTCTATAACAATGCTAACTTAAAAATCGGTATTTTTCCTCTAAAGCAGCAGAAAAATAATTTTTTTTTTATTTTTTTTATATAATTATTGATAAACTATAACTTATATCTATTACTTCTTTTCATCTTCTAATAATAATTAAAAACACTTTCTTCCTTTTTCTTGTCGTTTTACATAAGATATAATTTTTTCTATTTTCCACTTGAATCAGTCATTCACGTTTTATTTCCTTTGAAAGATCGTAGCGGTCGGAATATGACAAGTATTATCATAAAACCATATATTTTTGGAAAGAAAACAACGAAAGATGATTTTTGTTTTGAATTTTTACCTTTATGACTTCAGAAAATATGGCGTTCTGTAAAAGGGTCCCATTTTTTATGGACCACCCTGTAGATGTGCACTATTTTTATTTTTTTTAGTTGAAAAGCCGCAAATTTATCTATTTCGTTTTTAAAAATCCGAAATTTTATTACATACTTCTCTCACAGTTAAATATGTGTATTCACATATTCAAAGTGTATTCTCTCAATTAAAATTAATGCTTCTCATTAACAGTTACAACTTTTCATCGGATAGTATTCATTATTATTCTTTTATTGACTAAGAAAATATATTTAGATCAGTCTTTATAATAATGAAATACTCCATAAAAGAATACAGAAAATACCAATAACCATTTCACCAGCGAATATATTTCATTTTACATCACAAAATCTAAAAAGAAAAACAAATCGCAAAAAAAGTTGTTTTGATGTAGGAGGAGCAAAGCAATCGGTGTGAGACTTTTCTCCGTGAGTACATATTTGTTGTGAAGGACGAAACTGCTTATCCAAATACTCCAGCAGCAAGCATTGCGAACAAGAGAGAGAGAGAGACAAAAAGAGGGGGACGGACAATTTGAGTTTGAATTTACTTTTCTTCAAGCTACCAAGTAAGTTGAGAGACTAGAGCATCTATAATGTGGGTAAGAGCCCCAAAGCTCTGGTGTGAATCACCCTAATACCTGCGCAAAGCCCGAGTACGTGATTTTTCCCTCTAAAATGGCGGGCAGTGACAAGAAAGTGGTGTGAGGAGGGGGAAAAAGGGTGGTCTTCTTTTAAGTACTCAAAAGTTTCCAGAACCCCCCCTCCCCTCCCTCTTCTCGTCTCTACCACCACTTGCTTGACCAACCGCTCTTGTTTGGTTTAGACTATACAGAACACTACTTCCCTAGGATTCGTGGCAGATCAACACTGCTATAACGTCACAAGCATTATCTTTACGAAATTTCAATTTCAACATGAGTTAATAACTTGAAGGACATTGAGTCACAAGTTTATTTAAGAGATGATTTTTAAAGCCCCGTGTCAAGCAGGGAATAAAGGGCAAAAAGGTTATTAGTTTTTAGGTATAATTTTTTTGTGGTAAGGATTTGTTGTGAAATATAAAGGGAAATTATATGTAGTTTTTTATTCGTTAATAAATTTATTAAAAATCAAATCCATGATATTTTTACATTAGTTGTAAGTGTAGCACTGGTGAGAAAAGAGTGCCCCTGCATTTTAAATAAATTGGTTACAAATTGAATCACTTAGGTTTACAGAAAAATGAGGATAAAATGTAATAATAATAACAATACATTAAAATAGTTACAAACAGTATCAAGTTTATCACATGAACGCTTAAAATAACAGTCATGATTTTTTTTAATTGTCAGTATTACTAAAACTATTAAATTATTACTTTGATGAATGAATGCTAGATATCTCTCCAAGAAATGTTTGGAGTAGTTACCCCTTGACTATATGCAAACACAACCAAAGCGAGACGTATAGGTTGCATATCATGTAAGGATGAGTTACAATAAGAAGTGAAGGAAATATCATACCAGAGGAGACCGTAATTATACAGAAAATGAAGTAATATTAATTTTTTGTTGAGCTCTATTGAAATACACATCGAGAATAAAAAGATCTTATATAACCTTTCACATGGGTATGCGCACTCAATAATTAAGTGACCTAATTTAATAAATCCAATTGTTCTGAAACAGTTACACACTAATTTAAATGAATTTCTTCTACAATATTCTATAATCTATATTTCAGTTCTCCCGTCTATCAGTAGATGTCTCTATTGACTGCTATAATATTGTAATATATTAACAGATTTATTTCCTTTCATTTACCAAATGAAAAAAAGGGTGGCCCTCAAAAATGGGACACTTAATTAAAATGTAATAAAATCTGAAATATTTTAGCTAGAAATTTGAAATAAAAAGTAAATGAAAGAGCATGTTGTTGTCTTTCTGCGAATGTATGGTTTGATAACATTCCTTATTGTATTACGACAGATACGGCCTTACATATAAAATAATCCGTAGACATTGATAATAACGGAAATTTCAGAACGTCAATGCTTTTCTAGGTTTTTCAGCTAAAAAGTGACAATACTTAAAGTATAATAAATTAATTATATTTTTGATAAAATCATATCATTGTGGACACCATATTTTTCATTTTTGTTTCACTTTTTACTACTCTACGCCTTTTAATAATTATGCTGCACTATATTGTTACAATGTACTATATTGAACACTCTAAGTCGAAAAGTAGTTTATATGTATTATAATGGAAGCAGAGGCAAATAGTCAATATATAAAGAATACGCCCAACTGTGCATAATCTACGATGTTACTTTATTAAAACACAACCGGTTTCGGTTCTACACAAACCATCAGCAGGTTGATCTATTTATTTTCCTAATTTTTCCTTTTATTTTGTTTGTAGATCAACCTGATGATGGTTTGTGTAG